>KE153882.1:6249-23803 GCA_000411075.1 Sisymbrium irio
GTTGCCAAGTCTAATGGTACTTGTGAAGAATCCACAAGTAATGATATGGTATGTTAGCATTTTCATCTTACTTTTCTACGTGCAAAGTTATATATTTTGTAATGTATTCTGTATAAAATTGGTATTTTCTATTAGTATGTTTGGTAGTTGAAATTGTAATGTATTTTATTATTTATAATAAACGGATTGTTTTTTTTTTCAGTCTTGGATGGTTAAAATGAAATCCACTTCTCAAGATGATTTACCAATACCTTACATTGTCAAGAATGTGAAAAAGGCGATCAATAAGAAGGTACATGACAAGAAGGTTGTCAAAACTGAAATACAAGTGCCTCATCTTCTCGATACAGCTTCTGGAGAAACATTTTCAGATCCGATACGTCGTGATATATTTAGTGGTCCGACTACTAAATTGAAAAAGTCTTCAGCACCCCTCTCACCTCCATAGCAGAAACGACAGACTAAGTTGGCACCAAGTCAACGTTTTCCATTTGTAGGAAATTCAACAGTTAAACGCATCTGCCTAACTCCATCGGTGACTGCATATGACCCTTTTGCTGATGTGCATCCTAGTAAAATCCAGAGTTTACTACTTTTTCAACTGAATACCGAGTATGTTATCCTTCTTTATTTACAAATTTTCTTGCTAGTATGTGCTTAATTATTTGGAAGTGTGCTTATATTCAATAATTACGTAGGGAAAAACCTGACAGAACCAACATATCTAGTGTGGAATTTCACAATGTTATGACAACTCCGAGAAAGGAATGGCCTCATGGTACCTATGGTTGGTTGAATAGTTCGGTTAGTACATTTTTATTTATGTGAATTTTGATCAGTAAGCATATCTACAAATGAATTATGTTAGGTATTGTCTCTTATAATTTCATTTTTCCTAGAATCTAAGTTCTTTTTTCCTTTGCAGCATATGTGGGCTGCAATGCAGATGTTTTATCAGCGATCTCAGCTTAATCCATCTCCTTACCACTCTCAACGGATTGTGTTTCTAGATCAGTGGTTTGTCAACAAGCTTGTACGTGATTTCCAAGACTTCATTGCCAAAAAATGGACTGTGACCGATGACTATAAAGGTGTCTTCAGAGGTACATATCCTTCTCACGCAGCAACAAACAGGATGTGGCTTCATGATGTTGACCATTTGTATGCATGCCATTTCGTAAATGGTAATCACTGGGTTGCTTTGGATATTGACTTGGTGAATTGTGTCATTCGCGTTTACGTCAGCATTTTATCTCTGTTGGATGATGATAAAGAAATTTAAAATGAGTGTCGGCCATTCGCAAAAATGATTCCTGTGATTTTGGATGCATTAGTCCCTACATGTGTTCGAAAGAAGAGTGAGAAGCAGTTTGCTGTACGAAGAATGAAACAAGTTCCACAGAATGATAATCCCGGAGACTGTGGTGTGTATAAAATAAATTACATCGAATGTCTTGCAATCGGATGTACTTTTGAAAGGTTGAATGATAGTAATATTCCCCAACTGCGACGGAAACTAGCTGCAGAGATTTATGAGGAGATTGGTCTGTCCCGTATAACCAATAACTAAACAAGTTTTTACTTTTTATATTTTTCTAGTAATGGTGGTTATGTTTTGCACACTAAATTGGTTATTTTTATGAAGTTTTCTTGTACGTGTTATAATATTCACTTCTAAAAGTTCAAAGTCATTTTGGTCAAGGCATATATGTAGCAAACGAACTTATTATCATTTATATGTATTTTCATTGAAATAAACGGATATATAGATGTACAAATAGAAAGAGGACAAGAATGAATGAAAACCATTTAACAACTAAAAGAAGAACACAAAAGAATAAGTCTGGAAAGACCAAAGAAACAAACGTTTGAACACAAATGCTTATTCAAAGTTAAATTGGAACCTTACATGTCTTACAATTATGACCAGTTTGAAGACATCTAGAACATGTGTATTCTTTTCTAGGCCGTTTTTTATCTCCAGCTTTTTCCAATGCTGATTTGACTCTCGATTTTTTAGGTATACCAGGTTGTGGACGTATTGCTGGAGGCAGACATACTTTTGTGGCGACATGCTCTGGAACAGGTGAAGCAGCATTCCTTAGCATAATAGACGCAGAGTATGCGTTGCACAAGTGGTTGTTGTTATAATAACGATGACATAATGAGATGCGACATTTCGTACGAGCTTCTGCTGCTGCAATTGCATGCACACATGGTAACTTTTCGATATCAAATCGACCACATGTACAATTTCTCTCTGAAAGATTAACCACATGAAGAGAGGTTACACCAGAAACTTGTGTATGATGTATGTCAATTGCTTGAACAGTAAGCGTCTTCGAATGTGGTATACGTTTCTGCAAAAAAAAAAAAAAACCAATAAGTTTCTCTGGCATGGGACAAGTAATAATATAGATAAGTTTCTCTGGCCTGTTGTTCGTCATCCGGAATCACATAGCCAAGTTGTTGGAAGAATTATTCCCATGACTCATCATTTTCAGTATCGACAACTGTAACAGCAATTGGAAAAATTTGAAAATTTCCATCTTGAGCTGTTGCGAGTAGTAGTGTGCCTTTATACTTTCCCTGAAGAAATGTTCCATCCACGACAGTTACCTTTCTCATAAAGGCAAATCCAGTTATGCTAGCACTAAATGCAAGGAACATGTATTTAAATCGGTCAAACTCATCAACTTCCAACCGTGTGAAAGTTCCAGGATTTGCTCTTCTTATTTGGTGTAGATATGTAAGCAACTCTAAATATCCACTCTCTGCAGTACCTCTAACCAAATTTCTTGCAGCTAACAAGGTCCGATAAGCCTTCCAATAATCCATCTAATAAAAAAAAATGTAAGTCATGAACTAAGCTAGAAATAAAATATTATAAAGTCATATGTACGGACCTTAACACCAAACCTTAAGTTTAAGGCTTCACCAACATGTTTTGGGAGAACTTTTGAGTCANACATGTACAATTTCTCTCTGAAAGATTAACCACATGAAGAGAGGTTACACCAGAAACTTGTGTATGATGTATGTCAATTGCTTGAACAGTAAGCGTCTTCGAATGTGGTATACGTTTCTGCAAAAAAAAAAAAAAACCAATAAGTTTCTCTGGCATGGGACAAGTAATAATATAGATAAGTTTCTCTGGCCTGTTGTTCGTCATCCGGAATCACATAGCCAAGTTGTTGGAAGAATTATTCCCATGACTCATCATTTTCAGTATCGACAACTGTAACAGCAATTGGAAAAATTTGAAAATTTCCATCTTGAGCTGTTGCGAGTAGTAGTGTGCCTTTATACTTTCCCTGAAGAAATGTTCCATCCACGACAGTTACCTTTCTCATAAAGGCAAATCCAGTTATGCTAGCACTAAATGCAAGGAACATGTATTTAAATCGGTCAAACTCATCAACTTCCAACCGTGTGAAAGTTCCAGGATTTGCTCTTCTTATTTGGTGTAGATATGTAAGCAACTCTAAATATCCACTCTCTGCAGTACCTCTAACCAAATTTCTTGCAGCTAACAAGGTCCGATAAGCCTTCCAATAATCCATCTAATAAAAGAAAATGTAAGTCATGTACTAAGCTAGAAATAAAATATTATAAAGTCATATGTACGCACCTTATCACCAAACCTTAATTTTAAGGCTTCACCAACATGTTTTGGGAGAACTTTTGAGTCAACACCTCCAACAGAATCCACATACAGTAATGCTAACGTGTCTGGAGTCGCTTGTCGGGCACGGGCAGAACGTATTGTAACAGAACATGAATGTTTTGGATTATACACACGAATTGTGAACTTTGTAGAAGCTCCAACTGGGGTAGCTTTTACTCTCCATGTACAGCCTTCTACCCAACATTCAATCACAAGCTCATTCTTTGTTGATCTGTCTACTTTAAAATCAAATTGATGGAAGACTGTTAAAATCCTCAATCTTGTTGTCAATGCTGTCTTTGACTCGTAACGTTGTCCAACAGCTAGATTCAGCGACTCTAGTTCTAACTTCACATGTGGATTGACTCCTTTAGCATGATCATTCATTGACCTGGTGCCGATTTTCATATGAGGTGAATTTTTCTTACTCTGTTCTTCTTCATCACAAGTAATTCTGTATAAAGTAAAGTCTTCATCACCAGAAGATGCTCCATCTGAATCATCACAATAGTCAAACCTGTCTTCCTCTTCCTCGTCGTCATCATTCTCTTCATAGTGAGACACATCTTCATCCAACCGTTTTTCCTTAAATTCGACACAAAGTTGCACCGGCTCTGTTTTTAGCTGTTCCAAATATGCATCAAATTGCCTGCGATTTTCAACTTTTACCGGTGGTGTGTTCTGCGGTAATATAACCAAAACCTTTTTAGGATACACGTAGCTCAACTCGACCTTGAAAACTCTCTTATCTATTTTGTACTATTCAATCACCATTCCAACTAAATCCTCAAAACTAGAAGTGTCGTTTAATTTTATCGATTTCTTCCCTCGTTTCATCAACACCAAACAACCATCTATTATTCTGGAATATCCATTTACCACAAACGATTTTTATTTGGGACATAATTTTGGATAGAAGAATTGGAATGAGAAAGAGAACAAATAAGAACAAATGAAAAACTGATCGGAAGAAGACGACGTGATGTAACACGTGCGGCTATTTGTAATTTAGATTATTAGGTTTACTTTTGTACGCTTTATTTTTGGTTTATTGGTTTAATTTGGTTTGTTCTTATATTATTGGTTTGGTTCAATTTAATGATAGTTTTATTGGTTTGGTTCAATTTAATGATATAATTCTGGTTTAATCGGTTTACTTTTGTTAATTTATTAAACAAGTCTAAATCTGTGGTAAAAAACTATGTAAATCTGTGGTAAAAGAAAATAAATCTATACATTATTTAATAAATCTGTGGTATAAGGCAAATAAATCTGTGACAAATTTATTAAATCTATCAGAATTAATTAAGTTTGTCACTAACTTATTACCTCTGTCGAAATAATATAAAGCTATAGTATAGAAAAATAAATTTGTGACAAACTTATTAAATTTGTGACAAACTTATTAAATTGGGGACAAACTTATTAAATTTGTCAAACTTTACTAAATTTGTCATTAAGAAAGTTATATTTGTGACAAACTTAATTAATCTGTTAAAATGAAATAAATCTGTAGCCAAATGTAGAAAATCTGTAATAGACTTAATAAATCTGTGACAAACTTATCAAATCTGTCAAAGTTTACTAAATTTGTGCAAAAAAAAAAACAAATCTGTGAAACAAATCTATATAACACTAAAAAGTCTAACGAAATTATATAAAGCTGTCACAATGAACAAATAAGTCTATCAAAAAATAAATTTGTTACTTCATGTAACTTTAAAAAATTAAATCTGGTATATGGCAAAATCGTAAATTTTGAGAAAAAATAAAAATCTGTAGAAATTTTAATAATGGAATTTTTGTAAATATGATTTTTCTTAACAAATGATTTAAGGGTAAAATAGACATAAAATACTAATTAGTAATAAAATGGAAACTAATGATATTCTAGTAATAAAACAATAAATTAGTGTTAAACTAAATTTTTTCCCTAAGAAAAAACTTTCTAATTGTCAAGGAGGAACAAACATAAGACATTGAACTAATACAAGAGGTTGTATTCAAGAGGTTTTGAACTTTGATGTTCACATTGGACGTTGGTGACCTCAACCCTCCAACGTGAGGTAGAATATTTGAAAAAATATCATATTTTCTATTGTATTAAGGAATATACATATATATATATATACATATTAGGACATATACATTTTCCTATTATGATAAAATATTAGAGTTAGAATTGTGTCGACATATTATTATATAAATATCTGAACTATTCAAGTTTAATAACAAGTCATTCTATATCTAATTCTACAATCTCTATCTATACCTTGATTAAATTTTGATTAAGAGTGATCATGAAAGTGAAGAGAAAAACTCTACTTTTTTTATTTTATTTCCTAGGTATTATTTATACTTGATATGGTGTGAGTTTTCACCCAGCTAAACCTAACAGCAAGCGCACAACTAGAATGTAGTACATCTTATATCAATCTCCTAGATAATTATTAGTTGCATTGAACACTATGAAATCTCGATCCAGCTAAAACAATCGCAAAAGGTTGTAGTTTGGTTTGAGTAATCTGAGAAGCAATAAAAGAAGAGAGAAAAATAAATCATTAGAGAATCGATTTTGTAAGCAATTGCGAAAAGCATTAGGATCTTTAGGATTATCATAGGAAACATACAAAACAATAATGTTTTGATATGTTAAGGTTTTATGACTCTAAAAAACAGAACACAAATGTATAATCGTTCCATTTTCGTAACTCCAACCACTACATCAAACAAATTAATAGATTCAAACGTTCGTTGGTTATGATAAGATACATATATGCACAATGATCATGTTATGTTCTTGTTCAGTAAATCATTCTTTAAAGACAAATCTAACTATAGGGCATGTTATTAAATTTTTTAGTGAATCATATAAAAATAAATTAGTTATGAAGTCATTGATTTCTTTCAATCTAAAAATGAAATTTACTCAGACATGATGCAGTAAACACAACATGAATGAATATAAATTATATTGAAAACACAAAAGTAAAGTATAAGAAGACATGAATTCTTCTATATTTTGGAACAAATATAAGATGTACTCTTTAAAAGCTCTTTATATATAAAAGTATTTAAAACCTATCTACTGATAAACATTATGACATTGATGTATTTTTGGGGTGTGCGGGTGTGCCTAGTACTGAAGGCTAAAAACAAGTATATAAAATTGTAGAAATCGACTAGGATTTTGTTTCGGGCCAAAATGGCTAAAGTGGTCGGTCAACCTTAGATGGAGAAGCCGAGTTTGGTGCTAAGGTGAAAGTGAGCTAAGTTCATATCGAGGAAGTTCAGCCTAGATGCATCTGTACTTCATCTAGTTCAACTCCATAATCGAGTGATATAGCTGTAATATTACTTTCAAAATTTAATGATCATCTTTATTCTTCAGTTCTTTAGTCACATCTTGCTCAAATTTAATCATCTAAAAAATATCCATTATTCACATTCTCAATATTTTCAAGGAATGGAGACATGAAAATAAAACCTTCAATCTCTGTTCACCAAGTTGTACTCATTTTGGCTAAAGATCAACTCTACAAGTACTTGATGCATGTACTTAACTACTAGATGAGTGATTTCACTTGCCTTGGAGTGTCCATGCCTTAGAGGGTCCATGCCTTAGAGGTTGACATGAAAATCTGCTATATTAGGCATAATTCTCCTCTCGTTGTTTGAATGAGGTGTTGTCATGCCAAGTGAATCCAAACTGTTCACACACTCTTTTGATGACCCAACCCATTTGAAAGACGAACATACGACCCGGTCTAAGAATCCAACCGATATCAAAAGCCAGATTATATAATTTTTATAAATACAACACTATAAATGCAACATATTTCTTAACAAGAAAGAGGGTAGGAAATATTTTTATTTGCTTAACACTACTTTCTTTATTTTTTATTTTTTCTTCAAGTCTCAGGACATTAATTTCCTTCCTCCGTTTTTAGATTTTCTATTTTTGGCTGCCGACATTCTATTTATGTGATCTTTTTTTTTCATTTAATCTTTGACTTAGGTGTCATAATGTCATGGGAAAAAATTTCAAACAGCGTGTTTTCCTAATTTTAACGTTACTTATTTTGCAAGATATCTACTACATAAAAGATGAAACTTTTAAACAATGGATTAAAACATAATTTTTGGATATTTGGATCTTTTTTCATTTAATCTTTGACTTAGGTGTCATAATATCATTGGAAAAAAATTCAAACAGCGTGTTTTCCTAATTTTAACGTTACTTATTTTACAAGATATCTACTATAGATATCTACTACATAAAAGACGAAAACTTTTAAACAATGGATTAAAACATAATTTTTGGATATTTGGATCTTTTTAATGGATTTGTTAAAATATTTATTTTAAAAAATTATTATATTTAAAATTTCTTTTTGAAACTTTATTTATAAGTAAAAGGAATTGCATTTCAAAAGTTTTACGAAATTAAGTTAGATTCAAATTTTGTAATTGCTTATAGATGTTTCTTAAATTTCTAAATTATTAATTAAAACACATTTTTAGATAACTTAATACTTATTTAATCTAACTTTTAAATATAACATTAATAATTATGTGAATTATCGAAATTAGTTTTTTCTTTTATTTTTTATCCTGGGATACACACAGATTCTAATCTATCGTAGTAAAATATAATGTGGTTTCACATTTGTAATGTGACTTTCTAAATCTACATTGCTAGCTTACGCAGCTCTATAGTATCGAATCTCCACAGATTTTCATATCTAAAATGTTGCTTAACGTTATATATAAAATCTGTATTAAAAAACCGATATTTATTTACTTTGAAACCAAAAGTCCAGTCGAAAAAAATGTGCGGAAACATACGACTTGAACATTAAAAATAAAAACCAAAAGGAACAAAAAAAGAAGAAGAAGAAAATGATTGTCTAGAAAAAAAAACACTTCTAGGGTAATGTCATTGACTTCATTTGAAGGAGAGAAGAGAGAGAGAGACCGAAGGAAAAAGTAAGAAAGGGAATGAAATAAATCCGATCGAATACAATTTTGACGTCCGCAAGGACAACACTATTCTCTCTCTTCATCTTCTTCTCTTCTCTCTCTTTCTCTCTCTACAGCGAAGAACAGGACACAATACTCTCAGCTAAACCCAAAAAAAAGGTATTATTATTATTATTAATTTAATAAAAACGCATAAACACACAATTTTGTAGGCGGCAGCGAATTGTTTTTGCTTTCCTTTTTTTTTATCCCCAAAAAAAAAACCAAACAACAACCCTAGAAGAAGAAGAAGATGAAGTTCCTACTGATGATTCTCTCTTTTCTCTAAAATTTTATAAATCTCTCCAACCAAGTTTGATTCTTGTAAGTATGTTTATAGATTCTTTCACTTAAAGTTGTCTTCTTTTTTATGCTAAATTAGGGTTTTGATCAAGCTTTTGATTTTTGGGTTCCTTAATGTTTTGTTCAAAGGTGGTGGTGAGTTGGTTTAAATTCGGATCTGGGAATTTTTCATTACATCAAACAGAAGTTTGGAGACTTACCCTTTTGGAGAACACAGTGGTTTGGTTTTTGTAGAATGTTCAATACGGAATCTCACCATTCAGATTCAGCACTTTACTTCATCTGTTTCGTGTCTTTTACGACTCTGAAGCTTATCATTGCTCAGACACAAGCTTCATTGTGGATTCAAGACAGCGTCTTTGCTCCGACACAAAGCTGAGATTATAGTTATTCTTCATTACAACCCATTCTGTGTTGTGTCTTTTACTTAGTTTGGATTGATTACTGGGTAAGTTATTATGGTACCATCAGAAGGGTCAAATCCAGTTGGTAGTGGAGATAATGTTCAGACTTCTTTGTTAGGAAGTCAAGGAGGAGGAGGAGGAGCTCCTCTTCCTTCACAACCAGCATTTCCTTCTCTTGTTTCTCCACGGACTCAGTTTGGTAACAATATGAGTATGAGTATGCTTGGGAATGCGCCAAACATATCTTCACTTCTCAATAATCAGTCTTTTGTAAATGGTATTCCCGG
Organism: Sisymbrium irio; assembly: GCA_000411075.1. Classification (NCBI taxonomy): domain Eukaryota; kingdom Viridiplantae; phylum Streptophyta; class Magnoliopsida; order Brassicales; family Brassicaceae; genus Sisymbrium; species Sisymbrium irio. The sequence goes on from KE153882.1 coordinate 15,933, forward strand.
TTCGGTGATTTCGATGGATACAAGTGGGGCTGAGTCAGACCCTTTGTCTAACGTGGGGTTTAGTGGTTTGTCGTCTTTTAATACGGCGAGTATGGTGTCGCCACGCTCGTCAAGTCAAGTTCAGGGTCAGCAACAACAATTCTCAAACGTTTCGGCTAACCAGTTGTTGGCTGAGCAACAACGGAATAAGAAAATGGAGCCTCAGAGTTTTCAACACGGTCAACAGTCAATGCAACAACAACAGCAACAGCAGCAGTTTTCGACAGTGCGTGGAGGAGGTTTAGCTGGTGTGGGACCTGTCAAGTTGGAACCTGGTCAGGTTTCCAACGACCAGCAGCACGGTCAACAGACGCAGCAGAAAATGTTGAGAAACCTAGGATCGGTTAAGTTGGAACCGCAGCAATTTCAGGCCATGAGAAACTTGTCACAAGTGAAAATGGAACCTCAACATTCGGAGCAGTCATTGTTTCTCCAACAGCAGCAGCAGAGACAACAACAGCAACAACAACATCAGCAGTTTCTTCACATGCCGGGGCAATCTCCGCAGGCTCAAATGAATATATTTCACCAGCAGAGACTTATGCAACTTCAACAACAGCAACAACTTCTCAAATCAATGCCTCAACAACGTCCTCAATTACCACAACAGTTCCAACAGCAGAGTTTACCTCTGAGGCCACCTTTGAAACCAGTGTATGAACCTGGCATGGGTGCTCAGCGTCTTACACAGTATATGTACCGACAACAACATAGGCCTGAAGTAAAGCTTCTTACTATAAATGTTTCTTTTTTCAGCTTAGTGCTTTTATTCATGGTTAACAGTTGTGTTTAATATTAAATGCAGGACAATAACATCGAGTTTTGGAGAAAATTTGTAGCTGAGTACTTTGCTCCTAATGCTAAAAAGAGATGGTGCGTTTCTATGTATGGCAGTGGCCGGCAAACAACTGGCGTTTTCCCTCAGGTTTACTGCTCAATGAACTTGCTCTTGTTTACAATATTATTGTAAAAGGGATTGTCTTCTTCATCTAGTTCCATCTTCTTTTGCTAAACTGATCTCATGAAACCAAGCCAGTTGTTTTGAACAAACTAGGAACTCTTTTCATGTTATACGTCTTTACATGGGTATTTTTATTCACAAATTGCAGGATGTGTGGCACTGTGAGATATGTAACCGAAAGCCTGGACGTGGTTTTGGTATGTTCCTGTGCTGTTGATTCATTTGTTTTGGGAATGCAACAATTTTCCGTAGTTTGTATGGAATATTTCGTCGTTACTCATCCTTTGTGCATTGCTTCTTTCGATTATTTAGAGGCAACCGCCGAAGTTCTCCCGCGGCTTTTTAAGATAAAGTATGAAAGCGGCACTTTAGAAGAACTGTTATATGTCGATATGCCAAGAGAATCTCAGAATTCATCTGGTCAAATTGTCTTGGAGTACGCAAAAGCTACACAAGAGAGTGTATTTGAGCATCTTCGAGTTGTACGTGATGGCCAACTTCGAATAGTTTTCTCTCCAGATCTTAAGGTTTTTCAAACGACTATTTATCTCTCTCTTGGTAAACTACTATACCATTATATTCCTCTCCAATCCCTTGATTCTTGATACGTTCCTTCTCAGATATTCTCTTGGGAATTTTGTGCTCGGCGGCATGAAGAGCTTATTCCACGACGACTTTTGATACCGCAGGTAACTTCCAAAAAAATTAACCATTTTACTTTCTGTTTCCATAATTGAAACTACATGTTGTGGGATTATGTTTCTAGCAAAACTGATAAACCCATGCTGTGTTAGGAAGCTTTTACTAAGACATATAGTTCTTTGTATATGCTGTCACAAAGTAGGATATGCGGTCTTAACAGTCTATTCTAGTCTGTTTCACTTTCGTTTTGAGTTTTCTGTAACTAAAATCATCACTTTCACCTTTCTTCTGTTTGTGGTTTTTCGAATTTGGATAGGAGTGGAACATTACCTCTAAATCAACAAAAACTGCTTAGGTAATTAGCTATTTTTTGTTTATCATGTACAGGTTAGTCAGCTTGGATCCGCAGCTCAGAAATATCAACAAGCCGCTCAAAATGCAACAACAGATTCTGCTCTTCCAGAGTTACAAAATAATTGCAACATGTAAACTTGCTCTCTTCTTTTGTTGTTAAATTGCTGTAACAGATCATGTTATTTAACTATCTATTTATGATCTCTGACGTGCTGCCACTGTTACGCAGGTTTGTTGCATCTGCTAGACAGTTGGCAAAGGCCCTGGAAGTACCACTCGTGAATGATTTGGGATACACAAAGAGATATGTTCGGTGTTTGCAGGTATATGGATATTGAATAATATCTCAAATATGAATTAAAAGTGCCATTTCAACTATAAAAATTTTGCATAGAACTTCATATACTTTGCATTCAACGGATAGCTATGAAAAAGGATATATTGAGATAATTAAATCAACATTTTTTGTAAGTTTCCTTTTTACATGACGATGCTCGCTAATGCATACTGATCTTCTGCAATATTGTAGATCTCGGAGGTTGTAAATAGTATGAAGGACTTGATAGATTATAGCAGAGAAACAAGAACAGGACCAATCGGTAAGTTAATGTGACCACCTTTAAAGCATCTATACTTTTTTATCACTTAGAAATCTAAATCTGTTTTCGATTTCACTGGTGTTATCGCAACAGCTAAATCTATTTTTGTAAGGTGTGACTGATAGATATCTTGTGTTAATCTCTTTTTTGTGTGTTTCTTCTTATTCGGTACAGAAAGTTTAGCCAAGTTTCCACGGAGAACAGGCCCTTCGTCTTCACTGCCTGGTCCTTCTCCTCAGCAACCCAATGAACAGCTGAGGCAGCAGCAGCAGCAGCAGCAATCAGCTGGTCAGATAGCAAACAATGATCAGAGTTCTGTGCAAACTTCAGTAAACTATGCCTTTAATGCAGCTTCTGCATCCACCTCCACAAGCAGCATCGCAGGGCTCATCCACCAGAACTCGATGAAGCAAAGGCATCAGAACGCTGCTTACAATCCTCCAAGCAGTCCCTATGGTGGAAACTCAGTTCAGATGCCGTCACCTAGTTCCTCGGGAACCATGGCGCCATCATCCCAGCATCAACAACAACAACAACAACAACACAACCTGCCATCGTTTCAGTCTCCAACTTCCTCGTCTAACAACAATAATCCCTCCCAAAACGGGATAACATCTGTTAATAATCACATGGGTTCCACAAACTCACCAGCGATTCAACAAGCTGCTGCTGATGAAGCAAATGAGTCTTCTAGCTCGGTGCAGAAGATACTTAATGAGATACTGATGAATAACCAAGCTCATAATACCTCAGGAGGAGGAAGCATGGCTGGTGGGCATGGATCTTTTGGTAATGACGGGAAGGGAGGTAGTAATGTAAATAGCTCTGGTGTTCTGATGATGAACGGTCAAGTGAACAACAACAGCAACACAAGTATTGGCGGGGCTGGTGGGTTTGGTGGTGGGATGGGTCAATCGATGGGAGCTAACGGAATGAATATTAACGGGAACAATGGTCTGATGAACGGAAGAGTTGGGATGATGGTGAGAGATCCAAACGTGCAACAGGATCTTGGAAACCAACTCTTAGGAGCAGTCAATGGTTTCAGCAATTTTCAGAGTGATTGGAACGCATGATGAAGAAGATTAAAGAGAGTTTGAAAACAAGTAATGTTATCTGCTTGCAAAGCACATCACAAACGCAGGATAAGGATTAAGGCCATAAGCCGCTAAGCGATACAGTGCTTAAGAAAATGGAAGAGTTAAAAATCTTTGTACAATTGGTTTCTAGGTTTCCTCGTCCACAACCACAAATACCATCTCTCGAGTTGCTGTTTTCCTTTTTTTCAATCTTGGGGAGTTTTCTTATGCTTTTATAGTTATAATGTACATCTTTCTGTGGGTGTTACATCATCAGGGAGGCAATGGATCAGGTGCTGTATCCTTCATTTATCTCGTCTTCGATGTGTTAACGAAACTTTCCTAAATTCTGACAACGTCGTTAAATACGTAATGGCCTTCATCTCTCCCTTCTTGAACAAAAAAGTGTTAGATGCTACGATTTGGTTCTATCAAAACTCTACACAAGTGTCTGAAATACTCTTAAATACAACAGTCACTACCATATATATAGACTGGAAATGATCTGTTAACTGCAAAATCACAATTCATTCCTGATAATATGGGCAAAACCCCATTGATCAGCATCAGCTCCACAAGTTGTGTAGTCATACTCACATATGACTACAAGATTCCGCGTTAACATTATCAACTGACAACAAAGAGGCACACTAATCCGAAATGTGTAAATTTCAGAAAGAGTAGTCTTTTAAGTCTGCTCTAGAGTCGTCCATGTCAATCTCAGCCAAGCATTCTTCAGCGGTAAGAGGTGGGAGTTTACGAGTCTTACGCTTCAAGTTATGTTTGTGCCAATCACTCTTACAATGCTCTCTGTATTGCTTAGCCTCCCCAACAAACGTGTTGCAAGTGCTGCACCTGGTCCCTTTTCCTTCTCCATCTTCTTTCTTTGTGTTATTACTAGTACCAATCTCTTGCTTCTGCATTTTCTTGCTAAGTTCAACGACAGGATCGGTCTCGGTCTCAACAGGTAACAGTGGCTTGTTCGTCTGCAACGCCATATCATCATGCTCATCATAATGATCCATGCTTGTGTCACCTTCGGCATGAACTGATACAGCGAGTATCTCTAATCTCCCCTGCATATTCCTCACAAGGGAATCACACTCTCGGAAAAGTCCAGGTTCCATCTCACAGACCTGCACAAGAATGAACCACTGCAATCAGACAGGAACATAGAAACCAAGTTAAAATGCTTAAAGCTATAGAATCATTACAGTGGACATCTGAGTTCCAGATTCGTCTTTGGAGACAACAGAAGCGTCCCATTCTTTTAGCTTCTCCAGAAGCGAAGCAAAGTTTTGAACAGGAACAGTGAGACGCAGTCTCATTGGAGAACGCTTTATAGGGAAATGCTTCTGCAGCTCACGAATGACATCAAGAGCCTACATAGTTCAAAAAAATCAAAAATAAATCCTGATTTCATAGAAAGCTTACAAGTCACCAGCTATCAACATCAAAACCTAAACCACACTCACCTGCTTCTTGGAATTGCTATGAGGATCAACAGCAAAATGAATCTCATGCATTAGACGCTCTACCATACTAATGGTATAAGGCCGTTGAGTTTCAGGGTTAATTGTTTTCTGCATAACAATCGTAGCAATATCACGAAACTGGCTTGAGAACTGTGACTCTCTCTCTTTCCCAGCAACTTGAAGCTCACCTTTATCCAAAATCTGAACATATTACAACAAGTTTTAGAGAACCTCAAAATAAAATAAAAAAAAGAAACCAAATTTTGATAAAAGAACGAACCTCCAAACATATCTTGGTATGATCATCTGATCCAAAGGCCTTTATCAAGTCTTTTGATTTAGCAAGAACTCCTTTCGACACATTTGAATAAACAGTATGTGACTGCAACACTTCATCTATATCCTTCTCCCTACACAAACAAACAAATCATACTCATCAAAAACCTAAATAAACAAAGCAGAATACACAAAACTCTCACAAAGAAACTTCCTTTTTGAATCTTGAAATGATATATCAATCTCAAACCTAAAGCAGAATACACAAAAATCACAAAGAAACTCTCTTCTTGAACCTTGAAATGATATATCAATCTCAAAACTAAAACAGAATACACAAAACTCACACCAAGAAACATCTTTGTGAATCTTGAAATGATCAGTTTGAACACAATCATGCAAACCAAATTCATCATACGACACATAAGCAATCAAGAAAACGGCTTAAAGGCTTCTTTATCAAGAATCGAATCGTCAAATAAAGATTTTACGATTTGGTGAAAAGCCTTACACGCCGGAGCGCCAAGAAAGAACTTTGTTCTTGTAGCAAGCGATCTCGAAGCGGTTGCCTTGCTTTTTCAGACGAACTACTGCGACGTTCGTCAACCTCTTCTGCCCTACCGGCTGCACAAGCGTCTTCGACATCTCTGTTCCTCTCTTTTTCAGACGAAAGGACTTTTTTTTTCCCTTCTGCTAGCGCCGGCAAAAAGGGTTTTGTAGGTGAAAGAGGATATTTTTTTACGTGGCTAAAGTGAAATAAAAATATATACTAGACCCCCTTACCGAAAAACATTAAACGATAATGGATATTTTCTTTTTTCCAGTCTGAATTTACCAAATTACACTAAAACTTCTATAAATTAATAATGTTGTTATTTTTAAATTTTATTAATTTATAGAGTTATAAATCAATAAATAAATTCATGAAAATTAATTTAAAAAATGTAGTTTTACTTCATAATATTTTTTTTGAAAATGATATGATTTTAAGAAATATAAATGAATCTATTAATAAAATTATACATACAAAACTAAAGTTATAAAAATATAATTACATATTATACTAAAAAATATTTAATAATATACCTTGAATATTATTATAGAAACGATATGTAGTTATAAGATCAACATGTATAAAAAATAATAATTATAATTCGTAATGATGAAAATAAATGATAAATGATATTATAATATATTCGAAAGTATTTAGAAATATAAAATTAGTCATCATGTAAAAATCTCTTTATAAATTTTAGATTTAAATTTTAAAAATAACATCAACACAATAAATAAAATTAAAGATAAAACATTAATGAAATATTTAATTTTATGTAAGGAATCAAATATTATAGTCAAATATTACTACATTATGTTACATATATGTGTATAAATCTATCTAATTATTTATTTATACTATTGGTAAGACTATATATTTATATAGGGTTTTCAAAAATTCATTATCTTATTATTTTATCGAATTTTATTGGTTTTATATTGTTCCAACTTTGGACCAGATAAATTTATTAATTTATAGTGATTATTAATTTATCAAATATTAATTATAGAGATTCTACTATATTCAAAAGAGAACGTCAAAATCTTATATATTATTTGCAAATGCGTTTAAGTGAAAAAATGTTATTTTTTTATTTAATTGATGTTTATGCTAAATGATGATTGATAACGTTAATTATTAGTCATCGAAGACATATCAAAATTTTAATTAGTAATTTTCTGACATGATAATGCTCAATTTACTTTATTTTTAATTTTTGTATAAGTCATGATAATTTAATTAAAAAAATATTTGTAATGATTATCTCTCTTCTCTCTCTTTAACTCTTCTTTAAAAATGAATTTTTTTCGAAAGACATAATATTTATTAGAACACTAAAGTAAATTTATAAATTTAAATCAGATTCAGTAAATATACATATTTTACATGAAATTGTATACAAAAATTTAAAATGAATTTCTCTGTTGTAAAAAATTGAATTTTTGTATTTTAAAAAAATATAAACCAAATATGTAAATCATATACACTAATATAAAATTGATTTATCTCGAAAACAATATTTTAGAGATGAAGATTTTTTGTTTATATCTATCCATTTAATTTAGGTCAACAATATGGAAATAATTTTACTTTCATGTGTGATTTACAAAAAATGTCATTGAAAATTTTAATTTCATTAAAGATAATTTAGACTAAACATATATGTAGACTACAATAAGTTTTATGCACTTGATCACATATGATTATGTAGATATTAATTACTATAAATAAATATATTAATTAGATATGTATCCAAACAATTTAAAATAACAATATACAAATTTCAGTTTTATAATTAATTAAAAAATAAAATAATCATAATAAACAATATATATTAAACCAAATAGTAAATATAACTAAGTAGTAAAGAGATATGTTCGGTGTTTGCAG
>KE153883.1:119307-132653 GCA_000411075.1 Sisymbrium irio
TCACACGTTACCGCGAATGACTTCCTGGTAGGTCACCCATCCTTAGACTACTTCAAATCAAGCACGCTTAACTCTGGAGTTTTCTTTGGATGTGCAACCGAAAAGATAAGTGCACTTTGGTAACATAGGTAGCCAAATCAATTCTTTTAACCTCTCTACATAAGTTTCCATATACCAGAAATCGGGATGTTACATTACCAATCCCAAAACTCATATATGGGAGCATTTGATGGAGTTTAAAATAGTCTTCATACATTCAAAATAAAAACATTGTTTATAACTTCATTTTAACATGTTTAGGTAAAAGTACCAAAGCCGATTCATTATCGATCTAAACTTTAAGAGAGATTTTGTTCGCAAACAATAAATATTTTATTATTTATTAACTAAAAATTAAATCAAAATAAAAAAAATAAATGTAATAAATTCCTAAAATTAAAAACCTATAAATAGTTAAATACTCTTCTAATTCTCTTTCTTCAAGTTGGATTTATTTTTTTTTGTTCGGTAACCTACAATTTCAGCTGCTATTTCTTTAACATGATTTTCAATTGTGTATTTTCTTAGGTTACAGATAAGAGAATAATAAAATAAAATTGAATTAAGGATCAGAAAAAAAATTTCGCTTTAAAAGGTGACTCAAATAATTTTAAACTGTAATTGTTTGAGATTTTGACTGTTAAGGCTTTTAAAACAATAGTTTTAGAAAAAAAGTTAGGTATAAATTTTATGGGTGTTATTTGTTTTTTTTTTATAAAAAATCTACACATTTTACCTTTTAAAAAAAAGCTAGGTAACAATGAACAAAAAAAAAGAAGGTTTTTAGTGTTTTAAAGGGTTTGAATGTTTAAAAATACTATGATTGGTAAAACTATTAATTTTAGAGACTATTAATTATGTTAATTTTTTTAAAGCCTTCAAAGTATAATATCCAATCAGAACTTTTAATATTTTGGTTTTGATGTGTTATACTTAAATCTAACTTTTTTTTAGCAAAACCATTGTGTGTTGTTATGATCAGTTACTATTCAGTATTCTGGAAAAAAGAAAAAATCTGAGCATTGGTTATCCTCGAAGGATTAAATTATCATCTGTGTCTTAAACGATTGGATGGTAAAGCATGCAGGAGGTGAGTTTGAAATTATAGCTTTTACAATTGTATTTTCAGATTATAGACTTCCTAATGAATTTGGTTGTCTAACACGAGACATATGAAAATTATTAGGTGATATTTTCATCAAAGACAGAGGACGAATCTTGAGGGTTTTTTATGTGAAATTTAGCAAAGTTGGTAATATAATGTATATATGCATATCGAACTAATAAGATTTTTATTTATATTTTTGTATAGACTAATATTAGTTTTACCTTTAGAATTATCAATAGTCTAACCAGCATGGTTCTGTTTTGGTTTGCAGTTGCTATCTCAACGACAAAACCAAGAAGATAGACGTTAAAAAAAAGAGTATCAACGCTTAGAAGACTTTGATATATTAAATCATTTGAAATTTTCTTTAGTCTCTCTGTTTTTTTCTGAAAATTTTAAAAGCAATGATGCCTTTTTGGGACAAAACTGGATTAACCTAATACTTTTTTTTTAATTTTGAATTGAAAAATTTTGTATATGTTGTGTCTTTAGATTATGAAAAGTTATTTTAGTTGCAGATTGGTTTATCTGCTGAATGTAGATTCTTTGGACTTCTCTATTGTTATCCTCGGAGACACATGTAAATTTTTAGGTAATATTTTCATCAGAGATAGAGGAGGAATATTGAAGGTTTTCTCTGATTCAAAATTTAGCGAAGTTTGTAATGTGCGTTATACATGTGTACTGAACTAATAAGATTTATAATTATATTTGCTTACAGCCTAATATTAGTTTTATCTACAGAATTTTTAATAGTCTAACGAGCATGGTTCTGTTTTGGTTTGAAGTTGCTATCTCAATAAGAAAGGCAAGAAGATTGACGCTAAAAAGAAAAGTATCAACGCTGAGAAGACTTTGATTTATTATATCATTTGAAATTTTTTTTAATCTCTTTGTTTGTGTTTTGAAAATTTTAAAACCAATGATGCTTAATACTTTTTTTCTTTAAAAAAAAAAAACTTCGAAGTGAAAACAATTGTTTGTGTTGTGCGTTTAGATCATAAAAAGTTATTCTACTTGCAGATTGGTTTATCTATTGAATGTAGATTTTTTGGACTTCTCTATTGTTATCCTCGGCTCTACTTTTGAGAAAAGACTGGGGTAAGAGAGAGCAGTTGTTGACATGTTTCACTGTTACAGAACTTTCCTCTCAAAAAATCACCACAGAGCCTGATTACTATTTTTTTTTTTGTTGAGAACACTAGATTTAATAAGATTAATTCAGTGACCTATTCAAATTTCATTAGTTTGACAGATTTCTCTGAAGTGGTTCATGAAAAAATCATGAAGCAGCTCATATAGGTATGATACATATTCACGATCCATTTATTTTATTACGTTGACTCTTTCTTATATAGAACTGATGGGTTATGTTGATTTCATTGGTGAACTGCATATTGGGCATGATGTCGCTTATCATGAAAGTAATGCCAAGAAAATGTGTTGTTTCCATTTTAGAGCAAACGGGAAAATTTAGAATTTTAGGACACTAACTGTATTATTAAGATTACCGAGCCTTTGATGGAGTTTTCAAAAAAAAAAAAAAGTTTCAAGAAATCACGAGTACGATAATGCACTTATCTAATGGTTAGTGGAAGATGATCAGGGGCATGGCCCAAACATTTATCAGAAAAGATAATTATTAAGATAAATAGACATTGTGGAAGTAGAAACGAGTCAAAGCACCAAGAAATAATGCTTACAAATATTGGCTAATGAATGCTAACTTAAAGTAAACCACGTCGAGTAAGAGATAACCAAAAACAACAAATTATTTTTAATCATTGTCTACACTAAACCATTCATTTTCAAACAAAAATAAATTCACCAATTCATGAGATGATAAAACACACTAACTGAGGTGTATTGAACCATGAGAACGATAACCTGTCTATGAGAACATGTATAGTTTTTTAAGTCTTCTATATGGATATTTTTGACTCACATATATTAAAATTCAAATAAAGTAAAAAAAAAATCGCTGACTGAATAGTTTGAATGAAGACTCTGATGTTGTCGAATTCAACAGTTTAAAGAAATCATTCTAAATCAAAGTAGAAGTGCTCACAAAATTGAAAATCAATGATCGGGTAGGAAATTACAAAATGAAAATGGTTTAGGTCGAGAAAGAGAAAGACCACTGATCACAAATAGAAAATAAAATTTGAGCATTCCACAATATGCAGTCTGGTTTCATCGAGAAATGATTCCCTGTATTTTCTCTTTCGAGCTACACTGATATTCTAGATGTGAAGCTCGATAAGGACATCTTAGTGAGTTAGTATTTTCTTATTATTGCCAGATGTGAGGAAGATTACGCTGTTTTCATGTTCGTATTGGAAGATGCTCGAAGGTTTGTTCTAATACTTTACATGCTAAATCGATATTAATAAAAGAAAAATATTGAAACAATGATCTCTAATGTGGGAAACCCTATGTATAGGAGGTGAGACGATGAGATATTTGTAATGAAAAAAGATATATTGTTGGATAATGGATATGTGGTCCCGTACAACAGAGAGCTTTAAATTCGTTATAGAGCTCATATCAACATCGAATGGTGTGTACAGTCACGTTCTTTCAAATATTTTTTAAGTATATTCACATAGGGAATATGCGGTAGAGTGTTTTATCTAGAAAAAGTAGCAAGTAGCAGAGGATATTGATCGTGCGTTCAAACTTTGTCGAGAGAAAGCCAGGGTGTGAATATTGAGGTGGTGGAAGATCAGAGAGTCTGAAGATAATATTTACCAATCTTGAAAATATTGAGTTTGTGGTTATGTTTTATGTTATTCTATTATATAATAGGATTTAATTGCATTCATATACTTGTGATGTTCATCTTCGACGTATTGAAAATGCAGCAAATTATTCTCAGATCCTGATTTTAGAGGTTGTTCATAAGTTCTTGGTTAGTTGTGTCGTTGCTAAACTTTGATTTGATGAAAAAAATATGTTGGTTCTAATCCTTTTAGTTGTATCATTCAAAATTAATATTTTAATTTTTAAATATATTTATGAAGATTTGGTTATTATATGTTTATTGACATCATCAACTTTACTTAGTTTGTTTCCGAATAGATTAGTTTTATCAAATTTTGCTGCTATCTTTAAATGTTAAAACAATATAAAAAATTATTTTAATAATATTCAAACGAAAAAGTAACCAAAATTGATTGTTATTTTGAACCTCGGATTTGAACCTAATTTTTTATTCATAATAATTATTTTCAGCTGTCTTATTCATCTTAATTGTTTTTGGTATTTAATATATAGAATATAAAATTTAATTTAATTATTTTGGGCATATGAAGCGAGTGGAAGCGGAAGGAAGCGAGCAGAAGCGATCATAGACCAACAAAAGAAGTAGAGGCAAGAATGAGAAAGAAGAAGAAAACACAAGCAAGAAAAAGTAAGCAGAGGCCAACACGAGGAAGAAGAAGCAAGCACGAGCAAGAAGAAGTGAACTGGAGCGAACAAAGGCAACCAGAAGCGAGGAGAAGAGAGAAGATGCAAGCACAAGTAAGAAGAAGTAAGCAAAGGCAAGCACGAGGAAAATAAGCAAGCAGAAGCAAACACGAACAAGAAAAAACAAGAAGAAGCGAGTATAAACAAGAAAAAAACGATAGAAGCGAATATAACCCAGAAAAAAATGATTAGAAGCATGTGGAAGCATGTGGAAGCAATCAGTAGCAAGAAGAAACAAGCCAGAACAACTAATAGAGAAAAGAAACATGCAGAAACAAGAAGACGTGAGCAAGAAAAGAAAAAATAAGTAGAAGCAAGAAAAATAAAGAAGAACCAAGAACAAGCAAGCATAATTATTACTGCATTAAATTATTGTTCTTTAAAAAATTAATTTCATTGAAAAAATAAAATATTACAATCTAAAATTATAGAAAATAATTTACAATTAAATTAATTTCAATTTTTTTACTTAATTTGCAAGTGTATTGGTCTGCAAAAACAAAACAATTTAGAAAGGGTTTTTACACTATGATAGTATAAAATCTCATTTCTTTACTTATAGAGTTACAAGAATGTGTTGTTTCACAAATTTTTCATAACATCCTCAGATACAAAGGTTTAGTGGTTTAGTTTAAAGAAAATTTGGGTTGATTATTAAAATTTTGATTATCTGTTTTTTTTAACCAATGAAAAGATAGTCAACATTGGTAATTATTTTTGAACCACTGATTTCAACCTAATTGTTTTTCGAATTTATAATTCGTTTTGGTTGTTTTTCGTATTTAATATAAAAAAATATAAAACTTAATTTAATTCTTTTGGACATATGAAGTGAGCTTGAGCGAACTGAAGCGAGCTGGAGCGAGATGGAGCGAGCTGGAGCGAGCTGGAGCGAGCTGGAGCGAGCTGGAGCGAGCATAGCGAGCGCAAGTGAGATGAAGCGAGCATAGACCACCATAAGCAAACAGAGCCAAGAACGAGGAAAAAGAAGCAAACACGAGCAAGAAAAAGCAAGTAGAGGCCAGTACGAGGAAGAAGAAGCAAGCACGAGTAAGAAGAAGCAAATTGGAGAGAGCATTGGCAAGCATAAGTGAGGAGAGACTCGAGTAAATGCAAACACGAGGAAAAATAAAAGCAGAGGCAAGCACGAGGAAGAAGAAGCAAGTAGAGGCAAGTACGAGAAAGAAGAAACAAGCAGAAGCCGGGACGAGCAAGAAAAAGCAAGAAGAAGCGAATATAAGCAAGAAGAAACTGATAAAAGCGAGTAGAAGCTAAAAAAAAATGAGCAGAAGTAAAAAGAAACACACAGAAGCAATCAATAGTAAGCAGAAATAAGCAGAAGCAATCAATAGAGAGAAAAATAAGTAGAAGCAAGAAGAAATAAGCAGACGCAAGAAAAAACCAAGGAAAATCAAGAATAAACAAACATAAATATTACTGCGTTAGATTATTTGCTCTTTTAAACAAATGAATTTCATCGAAAAATAAAAATATTACAATCTAAAATTACAAAAAGGAAATATATAATTAAATTGATTTTAATGTTTTTACTTCACTTGCAAGTGTTATTTTCTGCAAAAAAAAAAATTTAGAAATAATATTTACAGTATGATAGAATAAAATTTCATTTCTTTACCTACAGAGTTACAAAAATGTGTTATCTCATGAATCTGTCATAACATTCTCAGATTCAAAGTTTTATTAGTTTGGTTCAAAGAAATTATGGGTTGTTCTTATAATTTTTTATTATATGTTTTTGTTTTTTCTAACAAACGATAAAGCAACCAACATGACTGTTATTTTTGAATTATAATTGCTAATTATTAAAACACATATTTATTGAGTTATTATCTATTGTTTTCTTTAAATACTCTGCATTTTTATATTCATAAACAGAAATCGTATTTGAACTGATTGTAAATATTTCTCATTTTATTTGCAAGTCTATTTTAGTCTGCACAAGGTGCACTATGATTTTGCATCGTCTTTTGAGTAAGCAGTGATTCTCTTCAAGGTTTTCTAAATCTAAAGCAAACATGCAAAATAATAAAGGAGGTCTGCGGGTTCTCAAGTGTCTATGCATCCATTGATTTACTTCGTTTCAAATATAAAAAATTAATTAGTGGTTCATCGTTTTATTATCAGTGTTATGATAGAGGAAATCTATATGCGATTTATATCAAAGAAACGCAAGATTATTTCATCAACGGAAAAACAAGTGAAAGTCTTTATAGAATTAAGCTAGCAGTGGATATAAGATGTGAGTATGTTCACTATACATATGTTATGATTCACAAATTGTATAATGATGATTCTTATTTATCCCAAATCACGAGAGACTCTGTCATACGTATGAGCTCACGTGTTTTGATGCATCATTTTGTGGTCGGCTATATTTTTTATGGCACCAAAAAGAAGGAATTTGTTTATTCTATACTACCTTTAAATTATGTGTACATTTGCAGTCCAAAAAATGTGTGATTTTTTTAGTAGAGATATGATGCAATAGGTTTCGACTTTTGTGATAGTTATTTTTGGATGAGTTACTTGAAAATATTTGAAGTTTCTTTAAAATGATCAGATTTCAGGAAAAAAGGCTTTGGTGAAAATCTGATAAAAAATTTTAAACAGATGTTTTAGTTTTAGTGTTTTTATTTTTATTTTAACTTTTGATCTAATTTTAGATTAATATTTTATAAAAGAATATTTAATTGTACTATTTTTGTTTTTAATTTGAGATCTATATCATAATATAAATTACTTTTTGTTTATCTAATTGTTATTGGATATCATTGATTATATATAATTTTCAAGTTTTAATATAATTGACAAATTTATCGTATTTTATTGGTCTAACTAAAACACTATATTTTGGTTTTAAATAATGTTTGTCGTATTGTTTTAATTATGTTGTTTTCAAGTTAATATATTTAGTATTGAAAATTCTATCCAAAAATTATGATTATTATTAGTGTTATTAGATTTTGGAAGTGTGTAAACACTTTCTTATTTAATTAACTCGAAATTGAAAACATATAAAATTATTATGAATTTAAATGCCGTGCATGGCGTGGACCACCCCTAGTATTCTAAAAATCTAATATATAATATAAAATATTCCAAAAAAAACTTAAATAGCAAAAAATTCCGCGAACGGTATGTCAATCCCTAGTTAAATTAAATGACATGACAGGATTTATTTTCGCATGAAGGCGTCGAAGGGTGATATCGGTGTAAATGGTGACTTCAAACCACAGTTGACCAAAAACTACTTTGGAACTAGAAATTTAACTATTTATCATCGGGGAAATGCCATTTAAATAATCAACTTTCTAAAAATGGAGGTTTTAATCATCAACTTTCTAAATTTCATTGAAATATTAAAGTTTTTGTTGACTTTCTAATTAAATAACGAATTTTTGTTGACTTCCAGATTAAATAATAAACGTTTACTATTTATGTCATTTGAGTCTCGTCGATAAAATAATTAAACAAACCTAAGAAAATATTAAATTTTATCAAATAAAAATTATAAATATGGTAAAACAAATTCAAATAAAAATAATTTATGATTTTTGTGGCTGTTTAAAATATTATTACAAGAATATTTTTTATTAAGTATCATATTTCATGTTTCTTTTATTTTTATATATTTTTCATTAGATTTTCTTAAATATACATGTAAATATATTACAGTTTTTAATTTTTATTTATACTATCTCCATTAATATAAACTAGGTGAACACCCGCGCATACGCGCAGACTTGTATATAAATGTGTTTTAATTTTGTATAAAATAAATTATGTAGTTTTTATTTGTTTTATAATATATGATTCTTTTATAGAATGATACATATATCTTGTAAGTGGATAAACATATATATTGGATAATATTACTGTTATACGTAAATAATTTTGTGTGTGTGCATATAGCCATATAAAAAAAAAGTTATGATTAAGACTATTTATTTGCAAATATATAAGGAATTATTAATTTTATTAGTTAGAAGTGTTAGAATCTCATTATTCTATTTTGAATTAATTACACATTTTCACCAAAAACCAGAAATCTACTACTCATTCCATATTTTAAAGAGTGTCGTTCTGGAATTTAATTTTTGTTTCATAAAAAGTGTCGTTTTATATTTTCAATGCAATTTTGTTAATAAACTTCCAATTTTAACCTTACTATTTACATGTATTAATTAGAGAGAGAAATTTGTTTAATGTATTAATAAATGGTAAAATAGTTTTTTAATTGATTTCTTAATACGTATGAAAACTCCAAAACGACACTCTTTATGATACGGAGGGAGTATATTAAAGTAATCCACTTAAAAAAAATACATAACTCTCATTGACTTGGTATTTTTTTTTACAAGTAAGACCTGATATAATGTTTTATTACATATTAAAAAAAATTTGTAGTAGTTGTTTCTTACAAAAGGGAGAATAGTGTACGTACCGTTTTGAAAACATAAATAAAAACATAGTGTGCTTTCTAAGAAAGAAGATTAAACATACTTTTGTGTCATTTGGCAATGTTCCATATCAACTATCTAGTGACAATAGAAAATTTCACTCTGGGGCACTTATCGTGTTTGGGTTAATAGTATAAGACACTGTTGTATGCTGAGGCACTTTTCCTTTTTTTTAGCACTTGGAAAACCCTTTTTGCTCTTCTTTTTGTTTTACCTCTCTTAAAAAGTTAAAAAAGACATTGTAAAATAAAAAAATAAAAAACAGAAACGTGTTCCTGTAAAAGAAGAATATTTTAAAAGGAGATTTACGAAATCTCAGCCGTGATTTAATGATCCACATATTAATTTACTTTTCACTTTATCGTATACAATCATGTGTGGATGCAGATATAAAATCAAATTAGGAAAAATAACCTGACTTTGTCCACCATAGGTTCAAGCTACACTAAAGACAAAAACCAAATCTAATTTCAGGGTCGATTGTTTATAATTTATGTGTCCAAGTTATTATGTCCATATTTTTAGTCTGTGGACAAATTATTCTGTACCACGAAATGTCTGAGAGTAAAGACAAAACCCAGAACACAAATTTGTAGTAAGTGTCCACTGTATTAGTGAAAAGGTTTAATTTATCTATGGATAATCGGTTAATGAATATCACTTCGTGGATACACTGGTGGATGCTTGATCTGATATATACTCCGTGGATATGCGAGAACATAGATACAAGATATGGAAGTGGACACATAATTTTTGGATACCGTACTTTTTGTTTGCAAGAACTGTGATGGTGGATATTATTTATTGGATAGATATAGGTGGATACAATTTGACAGTTTTTGTTAAGTATGATAGATCCAAGTACGGTTGGCTGTCTATGTTTGTATAGATGTACAAATTTTAGTGGATATAATTTCGGTGAAGACATTACTTATTTTATGGATGAACAAAGGTAAGAAAGAACATGGGCAGCACACATAAACGTGGATAACATGGACAATATTCGTAGATATCATAAAATGGATAGCAGTTGGTTATTAGTAATTTAGTATCATGGACATAACTAAAAATTGTCCAGGAATTTTCAAAGTTTCCCTTATTTGGTGAGACCATTGCTGGTCCATTTTTGGTGTGACCATTGGTGGCAGAGTGTGCGTCCATTGGTGTCGGTTCCACGTTTGATGTACCCATAGACTAAAGTACGCTTTGAAGAACCTGGACGACAATACCATTACATGATATCATGTCGAACTGGTAATCATGTCTTTGCTATCCACGGGTGTGATGTCCATCTGCTGGTTGACAATGTTCAATGTGGGATAATGGTTGGTCTGTTCTCCAATTGCAGTGTCCACGAGAGTTGTGTCCATTGTTGGGAATATCGTGGGCGTTGGTTTCCACATCATCTGCAACAGACTACCAGTTTTATTATCCCCCGCAGCTGTATCCGTATTGTCGTGGTTAACATGGACATTGGTTTCGACCGCATCCGGTATAGGGGCCTTCAAATCGGTATCAGTTGATGTATCCAAGGTATTAGTTTACGTATCCACAAAAACTGTGTCTGTTGTTTCATGAATACTGTGGACGTTGGTTTGTCCATTCTCTACAGGAGTATCCACAAACAAGTTAAAAAATAACAACAAAATCACAAAGATTAAGACAACAAAACGAAAGGCAAAAAGTAATGGAGAAAAGGAAGTACCTTGCATGTCCGGAGAATGATGCTTTGAGAGAAGCAATTCCGCCGTGGTGAACAGACAATCTTGAAAAAGAAAGAAGTGGAAGAGATTATCGGAACATACAACATTGATAAAGATAGAAGCAGAAGAGATTGGGATATTGACGATTAGGGTTCTAAGGAGGGTAACAAACAAAAAGAGAGAGGGGAAAAGTTCAGGGAGAGAGACGGACAGAAAGAGAGATAAATTTGGTAATGTTAACTTTTTATTTATTTTTGACAAACAATTTAAAATTTAAAAATCACGTAAAAAATAGGTTGGAGTAAAAAATTGTAGTCGATAGAATTACAATTTTTAACAGTAGAGACAGTTTGTTAAAAAAAGGATATAATGGGAATTTTATAAGCTTAAAGTGCCTTCAAACATAGAAGTGGTTTAGAGCGTAATAAAAAGATAAAAAGTGCCTCTCAGAATAAAATTCTCTAGTATCTTTATAATCATTCATATTACAAAACAGAGTAAAGAGAAGGAGGTTGCTCGAACTCCTCGAAGATGAAGAATATCTTTACGTTCACTCTTAACGTATTTATCTATCTCTTCCTTTATGAGATTGGTGTATCACTCATCGTCTCATCAAAGTCTTCGCATATACCCTCAGATCATTAAAATGGGTATTGTTTGTCTCTCTTCTCCTTGTCCTCTATAACTACTCAGACGTAGCAAAAGACACGTAGTTAGTACATCATGCTTGAGAATATACTAAGTCAACAACAGCTACATTTTTTTGAAAGGGGAGCCTGTGAAAACAAAGAACTTGGAAATGCTTAGGACACAGTGGAAATTGTGTCACCTCTGCTGTAGCATTTTTATTGCTGAAAATTGCTCCAACTCACGGAATATAAGCCTAAAAATGTCAGCATGCCAGTTTAAATGGTAATGACCTCCATCTTGAAAGCAAGAAATCCTACATGTGTTTAGTTACTGTATAAGAAGCCATTATAACATAAAATAGGTGAACTTCCAAACATGTAAGAAAGACATAAGGTTATTAAATGGAAAAGATAAACCTTAAAATGAGGTGAGATGAGAGCCTTTTAACGCTACTCCCTTTCAAGACTTCAAACGCGTACGATTTCAAAGTTGAATACACGAACACGTTAAAAATGAGAGATGTTTGATGCTTCTACAGTTTTAAAAGAAAACATAATTCCAAAAGTGAAATATTAAACTAAAAAGGACACATTCAATTTTTAGATATACCTTTCTCCACTTGTTCCTAGATTTCCGGTAAACTCCCACCATCTTAGAGCTGGGCCTTCTAGATCATTAGTGTCCTAAATCCCAATACTTGCAGGGTTTGCCGTTTCCTCTAACCAGTGAGATTGAAGGTGGATGGAACACTTCTGCAAACGCTTTACGAGGAGAAAGCCCTGCGAAAAGGAATGCTCGTCGTATGAACTGAAAACCTTAGGTTTTCCCTAACATGGAACATCATGTGTTTGAAAAATAAATTAACGGAATGGATGAACCACATTGGAAAGAGCAAGTCTCATACCACATGATTCATTACTAAAAGTATCACAAAATCATGAGTACAAAGTAGTCTCGAATGAATATAAAGTTATACCATATATACACAATTGTTTTTGGCTTAATACCAAAGCGTCGGAGAATATATAAGTCAAAAAGATTTTTGGCGAAGAATCTGTCTGGTTTGATCTAACTAACACAATCTGATCAAAGAGGAAAACTACCGAAATATGAATCCAATGGGTTAACATGATCCAAAATTAACCAAGCAAAATTTTGGGGTCTCTGGTGCCAATATTCAAGTAAATAATGGGGAATGTTTGACTTTCTAAATTCTATCGGATCAAAAGAGTAGACCTATCATTCAATATCCAAGAAGGAAAGCGAAAAATACCTGGAGTAATTGGTGGCTTCATTGGAGCTTAACCCCATCCTCAGTCGCCGACGCAAACACACCTCCCTCATCGCGGAAAATGCCATCAGGGTCGACAGCTTCATGGACGAGATCTGAACAACCCAAATCTGAAAACACTTATGTCCTCTCCAGATACATTGTGATTCAACTCAATAGACTCAGCGACCATTTGGAATTACATATTTGTTTAGATGATTTGGGGAAAGAGAGCAACTTTATATCGATTGTGTATAAACTAGAGCGACAGCTTTCGGAGGAGGGAGATGATGACTAACTAAAGAGAAATCTACATGACAGATGATAAACGAAGAAAAGGGAAGTATATGAAAGGGGATCAATTGCTTGTATGACCTTCCGTACAAACAATTTAATCTCTCGTGACCCTGTTATGTTTTGATTTTTTTTAATTAATTTTGAAAAAATCATTTATGTGCTTGAAGTTTCGGTTTTGTCCTTGGGGGGTCGGGTCAGTCGGATCTGGATTCGGGTGGATTGAAAATTCGGGTTGACCCAAATCTAAAGGACACGTCTTTTCCCTTCCTCTCTTTTCCCTTTACACATTTCCCCCTTCTCTTCGAAAGGGAAACCCTAAACCGTCGACAATCAAAAGGACAAAATCGAAA
>KE153884.1:0-10400 GCA_000411075.1 Sisymbrium irio
AATGATGATGTGGAAGAATACTATTGGTGGCTAAATTTTTTTTAATCCTATGTGGACACTCTCAATGGCATTTAGCCTCAACTTTTATATATTAATAGATTGGATGATAATTCTGTATTTGAATAGAGATGCCATAGTATGCTACAAATTTAGAATTGGTAATCTTTTGTTAAGACCGAATGTAAATACCATTTTTTACAAATATTAAGGAAAATGTCGATGTGATGAGCTATATAGGTGGTAACAAACATCATGGATGCATAATTCGTAAGTCTAATATTATTATTATAACAAGGCAATTTGACTTGTTCTAAGACGAATGTGAGCGCTATAATGAAGTGTGGGAAAGCTATTAAGATGGGAAAATAAAAGATATACCATGAGAATTCCAGTTGGATTGATCAGAGTTTTTGAAGGGAATGTTTCGGTTAATTGGGTGCGGAAGCACTTAGCTTGATGGTCGCTGGAGTTTTTCTCCTGCTTCAGCTCTTTGTCCTGCTTCACCTGCTGTATGTCCTTCATTACCTGCCAGTCTGCTTCACCTTCTTACGTGGTTTGACACCTCTTGAGCTGCTTCAGCAGCTTGCGATGGCGCACTTTCCCGACATTTGAAAAGATTCAAGGCTAAGGTGAGTCGTGGTTATGCTTGTTGTTTTACTGCAAAGAAAGTATGAGATATTGTTTGATGTTTGATGATTGATGCTTGATTGATTGGTATTATGGATTGGATTGATTACATGATGGCTGTGTGGCCTAGGTGGTTAGATATATGGAATATTCGTAGTGTGGCCTAGGTGGTTAGTTATCTGGAATACTCATACTGTGCTTAGGTATTGTTAGACAAAACCATCTTAATATGATATTGTGATGAATGATTGATCGGATGATTGGTTGGTTTATGCATTGATATTGCATTTTATATACATATATGAGAGAGTTGAGAAAGGACATTTGACAATCCAAGGTTATGGTATAGCCTGGCCAGTCATACTTGAACTGGGTCTGAACTATGATAGCACGGAAGGACGGGATTGCAGCTTAGGGCCGTGCTCCGCATGACGATGCAGTATCCGGGCGTGCTGGTCTTTATAGGCAGCCGGATGTGTCTGGGCGTGCTGATATTTATAGGCAGACGGATGTGTGCAGATCAGGACCATCTGATTATTTAGCCTTTTGTGGCTATGATCAGTACGAGATAAAAGAATGATTGCATGGGTGTTGTTAGGTAATGTCAAATGTGCATTAAGACTTATTTATGAGAGTAAACTATATATACTATGCATATATGTATTTAGGATGATGATTGTTGCATAGTTGCTTGTGTGTTGATTGCTGATTGTGATTTTGGGGTTTTGGGAAATTGTTGATTATACGTTTAAGGGAACCTGGCTCACTGGAAAAATTACTTGCTTATGACTAAAATCTTTTTGCATGTAACCAGTAGTTAGCCCCATCTCGGCGAATGTGCTTAGGGCAGGCTGGTATAGTATTCTGCCTTTTTGCAAAGCCAAATATGTTTTATATTAGCTGTGGCAATTTTTGGGGCTTTAGGCTCATGTTAATAAGTTTATGATGTTTTTGTAACGGATGGAAGTTAACTTAAGCTTGTATAAAAGATGTTTATAAAATGTGTGGATGTGTGTGGGTTTCATGTGATACTTGGTCTTGGTCAGGTACGCACTAACTATTGAATGTGATCCGGGTTGGCCGGCTTAGGGTTACATTTAATAGGGATGCATGCTCTTATGTTTAGCCTATGGATCTAGAATGTGTTTCAGGAACATCGGGATCTAGAATGTGTTTCAGGAACATCGGGTTAAATGTTTTAGTATGTGTTAGTGACATGTTTGGTCTGGTTCGGGTTAAGTGATTGGTCGTGCATGTTCTTGTTTGATTGTTGCACGGCTGATCAAGTCAACTTTGACCTAGACCGGATCAGGGGTGTTACAAATATCGTCTAGTGATACACACACTATGTAATCATCTCTTCAGTTTGTGCATTGTGGCATAAAGCTTCTCAGTATATGTTAAAATTTTCTTTTTACTCAATATCTTAGCCTTTGATAGTAATTCCACTAACATAACAGATGAATCGACTAGTAATTTCACTTGCGGTAGATGGAATGTGGTGAGACTAATCGAATGAAACCACCACCTTCACGAATAGTAATTCCACCTGGGGTAAATGAAATCAATACTTCCCTCACAAATGGCTCTGCACCGGCCACCACTAGGTTACTTATCACCTTCAATACAAAAAATCGTCTCACTTTTCATCAAGTTTATATCCTACTTAAATAGATTAGTAATATGAAACAAAAGGTGTGCCTTATAAAATTATTAGTTTATATAGCTAACATCTGAAGCTTTATTTAAATATAAATTCTATTTGTTCTAGTTAGATATTATATTATATTCGAATATATAGAATCACATAATTGTCATTTTACGATAAAAGGTTACTAAAACCATAAGTTAATAAATCAAAACATGATTTCCATTATAATTAAAAAAATCGAAGGTTCAACATGAATTTCAACTATGTACATAAAACGAAAGTGAAATTATAGGTTTTATTGTATCTGTAGACGATACATTATTTTTTATTTGAGCCTTACAATTTTAGTATGTCATAAATCTTTTATATTCTTTTTTTGTTTCTATATGAGATTGTGTTACGTCATAGTTATGATTAAAACCTAAACATGAATGACTATGATTTTATATGTAGAAATTTCAAAAATTATTTATGTTTAATGTTATTTTTATCGACGCGAAATGTGTGACATTGAAAATTTCACGTGGAGTTTTTTTAATTTTTTTTTTTAATAGTTATATTCTTAATTTATGTTTTTACTTTGATTATCGAGTAAAAAAACCCTTTTTTAAAAAAAGAACTATTTCTCCATTTTTGGTTGGCGTGTATATATTTCTACAATTTTAGTTCATTTTCCGTTTTCACTTTTTACTACTTACAGCTTCATAAACAGCGCCTTACTAGACTCTCGTAGATAAACGTGTTGCAATCAAAGAAAGTACGCCTTACTCAAAGGTGACTGTCTCTCACATATAAATTAAACCCAAAACATCCGCTAAATGAATAAAAAGCAAAAAAAGAAAAAAAGAAAAAAAAAAGGAATCGAAGATCTGGTCTGATTCTGACTCCGACTCGGCGCTCAATATACGAGACGATGTCGGAAGACAAGGAAGCTACAACGAGTTCACTCAGTCAAGGACTCAGTCCTCAAGACCCCGAAGATACTCCCAAGTCTCCTCCTACCTCTCCTAATTCTTCTACTCGCAAGGTTTTGTTTCAATTCCCATCGATTTTTATTTCTATGATCATTAGTTTCTGTGCTTTACACGTTTACTAATTCGTGATTTGAATTGAACAAAAATAGAATAATTCTTATAAAATCAACTGATTCTTGCTATCAAATTTAACAATTCGAGTAGCATTGGCCAGGGTTTGAGTAATTTAACATGTCTCTCTGGACTCCAAGATTAGTCTTTAGGCGTAAGAAGCCTTTAGTATCACCTGAATTATTAAAAATAAATAAAAAAATTTAACGATTCTTGAAATGGTTGAGAAATTTTTCTTTAAAAAAAAAAAGGATTTTGATGTTAAAAGAATAGTCCTAATTGTGAAATTTATTGTTAACATTCTGTGGAGGTTAAGCTGATTACTGAATATGTATGTGTTTAATTCAAATAATATTTGTAAATTTTCAGGCTTGCTATGCTGTTCTACAGAGTTGGGTGTCCAAGAAGTTTATGACTGGATTGTAAAAATAATCACTCTTACCACAATTTTTTCTGTTTCTAAAAAACTTGTCTTGTTTGAGTCTTAACTGAGTTTTTTTTTCTTATATATTGTAGTGTTGTACTCTTTCCTGTTGCTGTTACATTCCTCATCACTTGGTGGTTTATTCAGTTCGTTGATGGTTTCTTTAGTCCGTTATACGAGAGCCTTGGTGTTGATATATTTGGTAAGACTGACAAAAAAAAACTAATTATATTGTTACGACTAAGCTGATGTCTGTGTTCAATTTCTTTCTTATTTTATGGTAATGTTATGTGCTTTAGTAAGGAGATAAGTATTTTATGTGCAACCAGTTCGTATTAAAAGATATGGATTCAGGGTGTTGTGGTCTTACTGTTAGGTTACGTTGCGTTAGGCATGTTGTATACTTCTACAGGTTTACGCTCGTTCTACAGAGTTAGTGTTATGTTTTGTAGCTTTACGCTCGTTCTACAGGTTTGTTGTATTTCTACGGTTTTACTAGATTGCTTTGCTGAGTTGCTGAGCCTAATTCGTAACTCTGACAATGTATGTGATAAAACATTTTATCAATCTTTATAAGCTTCCTTAATTTCTGAGAGGTTAAATATCAGATAATCACACCTTTGGGTTCGTTTTTTTGTTTGTTGCAAGGACTTGGGTTCATTACATCTGTACTCTTCACTTTCTTTGTGGGAATATTTGCTTCGTCGTGGCTTGGTTCTACGGTTTTCTGGCTTGGGGAACAGTTTATAAGGCGAATGCCCTTTGTGAGACACCTTTATTCAGCTTCTAAACAAGTTAGCACTGCTATATCTCCGGGTAAGGCTGTATGATTTGATTATCTCTACTAAGTTCGGCTGCTAGTGAGCATGTAAAGAAGCTCGTCTTTGTTTCTAGCAAAAACATGCAAACATATTCAAGTAGTTTTATGCTGTTATGTAGTCTGCCTTTTTTGTAACCTTTGTCTCTGTTCTCAGACCAAAACACAACCGCTTTTAAAGAGGTAGCAATCATACGTCATCCTCGCATTGGTGAATATGCATTTGGATTTATCACATCATCGGTGACACTTCAGGTAAGTGGACAAGAAGTAGTTGAGCAACAAACATGATAATAAGCAACTCACTTGAGGATAGTAAAGTAGCATTGAGATAGCTATATGTTTTATGGTAACAGACGGATCACGGAGAAGAAGAGTTGTGTAGTGTGTATGTGCCTACGAATCATCTGTACATAGGAGATATATTTCTGGTGAACAGTGAAGAAATCATTAGGCCAAATTTATCGATCCGAGAAGGAATAGGTCAGTCTTGATGTGTTATGTTTTAATAAGCTTTTATTATCCGTTTGGATCAAAATGAACATGCCTAACCACATTGGTATAACGTTTTTGGATTGCAGAGATTATAGTTTCGGTGGGGATGACGATGCCGCAAGTGATATCTCACGTGGACAGGACAAAGAGTAGAACTGGTCACCAACATAGTCATAGGATTCCTCTCAACAGACTTTGATTAATAGTAGCCCTATGGCGTTTCTTCCTTCATCTTGTAAAAAGACTGTTACACGCTGTCCTCGTTCCGAAATTCTCTCTTTTATATATCAAATTAACAAACATATATAGAAATCCACTCAAATTACTACCCACACAACATAGTTAGACTTCTTTTATCAATTGTTTAATCTTTGTTGCTCGGATTTATATTATATTTCTTCCGTTTTATTTGAATACTTGTATAATTTTAAGCAATGCATAATGACTACGAAAAACAACGAAGAAACATCTGCTGACATTATTGGAAAACAACGTGGTCTTTGTAGACAAAAGAATGAGATACAAATTGAGAAATTAATTTGAAAAGGGTTTTTTTAATATTCTATCAGTTGCGTTGTTGCAACTTTTTTTTTTTTTTTAACGATGGAACTTCATTAATTAAAGTGACCAAAACAGGACACAATGAAGTCTTTCAAACAAGAGAAAAGCAAATAACAGTAACCAGTAGGCATCAAAAACAAAAACCAAATAAATTATGGACTTACTTAACTAGGGAAAAGAATGATAAAGCTTCTTAAGCCCTACGCTATTGCTCAAGGTTAGAGGGCACAAGCTTCAGGGGTCAGCTGAGCTTATGAGATCAATAATGGGTGAATAGCGAGTTGATCTGCTACTTCATTAGCTATTCTATCTATTACCTTGAAATGACTTGAGGAACTGGCGAGAGCTTGGATGTCCTTTATTAGATAAGAACAGTAGTAAGAAGGATGATTCCGATGGAGGGTTTCTTCTAGTTGTTTAACAGTAAGTAGGAGTCTTCACAAATAAGTGATGTATTCATAACTTTAGTTTCCTGAGTTGGAGAACAGCTTCTCTTAACGAGATGGCTTCTGCTTCTAATACAGTTTCAGTGGGATCAATTGAAGCCGATCCTTTGAGAACTTGCTGAACTTGCTCTTTAAAGAGAGTCCAACCAATACCTGCTCTGCTGTTATGATCGATCCAGGAACCATCTGTAAAGCAGCATAAAGAGGTGAGACAGTTTGTTAAAACATCAGCAAAATTGACAAGTCTTGCATTTCTTTCTCTGTTATGTTGCTTCACATTGTGTTCTGAAACTATGTTAGTTTCTCTCTTCAGTTGGTGATCAATGGTGGCCTAGTGAATAGTGTCTATGATATGCCACATGTTGTTGCGAAAGACAAGATATCATTTCTGGCTTTCCATATTCTGCATCCAATAAAAGGAAAAAATTGAGTATTCTCTTCATTTACTTTACTGATATAACAAGTAAGTGTCGCTAACAATTGACAAAGTTGCAATCTGGATTGAACTGACTATTCAGAGTACCTGTAGGAGACAGCTCCCAGATCTCCTTAGCAACACGACAATGTGATATGCTATTCGGAAAGAAAGACGTATGCACGGAAAAGTAAAGAGTAATTGGTTTTCCTTATTTCATTAATTTAGGATATTTACCTTTATTAAATCTTAGAGTAGTTTTCCTTTTTAATTTTTGGCAATATGATTGTAGTGTGGCCTATATAAAGAAGAGGTCTCATTATCAATAAAGAATCATCTTCCAGCATTAACCTTATTCTCAAGTAAGAGACTAGGGTCAAAGGAAGCTTTTGCAATATTTTTATTGTGTTCTTGTGTTAGCAATCACGGCACCAGTTACGAGATTACAGGCTGTTAGAGATGGATTGCATCCCGTCTCGGCCCATTATACTTATAAGTCGGCTTGCCCTAAGATTCTTTACTTGAGAGACAATTCGTCGTCAAAATATAAAAAATGAATATACAGAAAGTCGTCGATATACGGCAAACCGTCGATATACGGCAAATCGTCATTAATGGGAGGTTTACTTAAGATAGTAAGTCGGCTTAATAGAGAAAAGGAAAGAAGATTTAGCAACTTGAAAACATTTATGGAAAGGCGGCTTCAAGACAAATTAGGAAATTAGGTCGACTTGTTGTTATAAATACTTGTACTCGTATCCTTTGTAAAGACACAGAATAATCAATACAATAACACACTTTTGAGTCCTAAGAGCGAGTCTTTGAGAAAGTTTCCTAAATAGTCGATTCTAGGTTTCCGACGACTTAAGTCCCCTCCCGGTGACCTAAGTCTCCTTTCCGACGACCTAGAAACCCGTTAAAAAAAGTCTCCTGAAACCCTAACCAAGTTACTTCCATCTTTAGACGGAAATAATTCTCACATCAACAGCTAAGGCATAGGAACATATCAATTTGTATCACAGCAAACCGATTCGAACACGGACTTAGACACAATTTCGGGACAGCTTACAACCATCTTGGAGCGGTTGGATTCTCTTACGATGAAAACTGATGCCCTTACCACAAAAATCGATTCTCTGGAGGAAGCAACACTAATTCATAGTACTGCTATTCAAGCCCTCCAAATAGATGGTCATCACTCTTCTCTGGAAAACCAGCAGAGTTATCTTCTGGATGATTTCCGAGTTCAAGAGAGAATAACAAGGAAAGGGAGTTCGGACACGCCGGAGGAAGGTGTCAGCTCCGAGAGATGTGTTTTACCCACTGCTAAGATGGAGTTCCCACCTTATGATGGTACAACAAATGCAATGGAGTGGTTACAGAAGTGTGACGACTATTTCGCCGATCAAAGAATTTTCGATGATAATGCCAGAGTTCGCCAGGAAACATTCGTTTTAACCGGCCAAGCATATCATTGGAACACTAATCTTCGCCGACTGGTCACATATCAGTTAAGTTAGGCTGAGTTCAAACGAATCTGCAACAGTCGTTTTGGAAAAGCATATTCTGTAAATCCCGTTGGAGAGTTATCAAATCTACGACATACCGGGACAGTTGATGACTATTGTAACCAATTTGAGGAATGTTTGGGGAGACAAACTAGATTAAATGGAGACCAACAATTATGGCAATTTTGCGCTGGATTGACTGATAGCTTGCGAAATGAAGTGGAGTATCTCAGACCTGAGACAAATTTTGAGGCAATGTAGTATGCTCGTGATAATGAATACAAGATTGCTAGTGACAGACAAACCCGGACGTTTGGTGGCTATCTAGCACCAATAGTGAAATCTGTTGGACAGGGGATTATACAGGAAAATCACAGTCTTGATACAAAAGCCTCACGACCTACCGAACCAAAGCCAGCACCGCCAACAAAATTCTGGGAAAAGTTAACAATTGCAGAGATGGCAGAGAGAAAGGCAAAGGGATTGTGTTTTAATTGTGATGATGTTTACACTCCTGGTCATATGTGTAGTCATGTTCTTTTTCAAATTATGCCGGTTCAAGATGGGGAAAACCAAGACTATGAACTCATTGAGGAAGAAGAACTCCAAATCTCCTTAATGCAATGAATGGGGACCAAACGAAAAGAACTTTTCAGGTACAAGCTACTGTTGCCTCAGGATCGGGCTGGGTATTACTCGATACTGGCAGTACACATAATTTTATAAAAACCAGCATGGTGGAGAAACTTGGTATCCCGATGAGTAAAAATCCAGGTCGGTTTGTAGCTCTTGCCGATGGAGGGAAGTGTCCAATTGATGGCTTCTGTCAAGGGTTATCAATGACTGCGCAAGGCCACCAATTTAAAGCCGACTGTTTTGTAATTCCGTTGAATGGATTTGACGTGGTTCTCGGGATATGTTGGTTGAATGCTCTTGGACGTGTGGTTTGGGATGGGCCAAACAGGACTGTCAAGTTTCAAAAAGGATCTAAGACCACAACATGGCAGGGTGAAGCAGCAGTTCGGGAGCACTGCCCAGTCTCTCTACATGCGATTGGCACTAGAACATCACTTTTGGAGGACTGGTTCTCGGCAGAAGAGGACGAGAAAGTCTTTACTACTCCAGGAGTTTGCCATTCTATAGTTTCCTCCCCAGAGAAAAGCATTCAACCGAGCATGTGTGATATTGATACAATCCCTTCTCCAGACCTGTTGGAAAAGATATTGATGAAATACATAACGGTGTTTGCAAAACCAGTCGGGCTTCCCCCAAAACGAGATTGTGATCATCTGATTCGTCTACTCCAAGGGTTCAATCCTGTTGCAGTGCGTCCTTATCGCTATCCCCATCTATTTAAGGATGATATTGAACATCAGTGTGCCGATATGCTCCGGAATGATGTGATTCGTCCAAGCAGTTCTCCATTTTCTTCACCAGTACTACTCGTTAAAAAGGCAGATAATACATGGCGTTTCTGCATTGATTATCGAGAGCTCAATACAATAACCATCAAAGACAAGTTTCCAATTCTGGTCGTGGATGAGCTTCTCGATGAGTTACATGGAGCTCGTTTCTTCTCGAAACTCAATCTTGCATCTGGCTATCATCAAGTACGCATGTATGAAGAGGACTAAAAAAAACAGCTTTTCGAACTAATCATGGGTCTACAAGTTTTTGGTATTGCCATTCGGACTTGCGAATGCTCCTTCAACCTTCCAAAGTCTTATGAACTCAGAATTCAACAGTGTTCTCTGAAAATTCGTGCTAGTCTTCTTCGATGATATTTTGATCTATAACAAAACGTGGAAGGACCATTTTCTACATGTACGATATGTGTTAGAATTGTTGCGAACACATGGCTTGTTACTGAAGCAAACAAAATGTTCGTTTGGAAAACAAGAAGTTGGTTATCTTGGCCATGTGATTTCAAGGGAGGGAGTTAAGGTTGACCAAGCAAAAATCAAAGCAATTACCACGTGGCCTATACCGAAAACAGTGAAGGCAGTACGAGGCTTTTAAGGATTGTCAGGGTACTACCGAAAGTTTATCCAAGGGTATGGAGTCCTTGCAGCTCCATTGACTCGGCTTCTTAACAAAATAGGATTCCACTGGGATAAAGAGCCCGAGGAGGCTTTCCTTACCTTAGAGAAGTCACTTTCCGAGTCCCCAGTCTTAGCACTTCCAGATTTCACAAAGGAGTTTGTTGTCGAGTGTGATGTAGGAATTCATACTGGTTTATAAACGATTTATAAATTAAATTTTGAATTTATATTCCAAGATCTCATGCAAATACTGAAATAAATCTAGATCTAGGGTTTCTGAAATACATGGATGTTTTGCAGCGGAACAAAAGAATAAAACAAACCGAGGT
>KE153884.1:17228-31728 GCA_000411075.1 Sisymbrium irio
ATCATGTGACAATATTAAATAAATTAAAAATAAACCTAAAATAAAATATAGTATATATATACATTTAAATTTTGAAATTAAAATAAGAACTAAGTCATGTCTCATTTTCTCAGAAATCTGTTAAAAACATTACTATAGTAGTATAAGGATATTACAATATAATTAAAGGGTTTTGAAAACTATATTTTTAGAGTAAATTTGAAATTAGGAAAAAATAAGTCTTGTTAATATATATATAGAGAGAGTAAATTTTAAAATTTGAAATAAAAAAACTAAGTTATGTCTCAATTTTCTTAGAAATTTATTAAAAACATTACAATAGTAGTATAGAGATATTACAATATAGGTAAAGAGTTTTGAAAAATATATTTTTAGAGTAATTTTAAATTTTGAAATTATAAAACTAAATAAATCATCTCTCATTTTCTCAGAAATCTGTTAAAAATTACTTTAATAGTATATAAATATTACAATATAGTTATAACGTTTTTTTTTTAATTATCTTTGTTAACATCTCATCATAATTCAAAAATACAAAAAAAAATTTCAAAATAATAACTAACTAAGTTATGAATAGAAAATAAATAAATAATAAAACAATAAGTTATTAATTTTACATTCAAGAAAAAATATTAGAATGTATATCTCATCTCATCACCCACTCTCATAAATTATATGTTGAAGAAAACTTTAAATATTTGGAAGATAGATCATAATTAATAATATAAAATAAATAATTTATTAAGAAAGTTAACTTATGAATGCAAAATCAATAAATAAGAAAATAAGTTATTAATTGAACATTTAAGAAAAAAGAACATAGTGTTTGATAAATCAGTCATAAATGTTTGTAAAAATTATTAATTATCTTTAAAAAAAATATGTAAAAATTAGAAGGACACATGGCATCCTCTCAAAGTTTCTCACAAAGAAACCTTACTTTATTATATAAGATGTACGTAATTAGCTCTTACAATCTTATATAATAAAGTAAGGTTCTCTCTAGGGAAGTTCCGAGGAGGTGACATGTGTCCTCCCAATATTTAATATTTATTTTTTGCTTGTTAGGTCCTCCAAAATTTAACATTTTATTATTTTCAAATTTACACTTAATAACTTAAAATTTGTATTAATTTTAAAATTTAAATTTACGATATACAAATATTTAGTAATCTTATTTTTTACATTATGTGTCCTCCAAAATTTATATTTTATAAATTTTCATTTTATTTTTTATTTTTAATTTTTAATTTAATGAGTTAAAATTTATGTTAATTTCTAAATTTAAAATATACCGTATATTTTGTCTTTTATTTTTATTTTCGTCTATTCAATACTCTTAGATTTTTTTAAAATTTATTTATTATACCTTTAGATGCGATACATTACTTTTAATTTATATCAATTTATTTAGTGTAGATTGTAATTCATAAAAAACAGTTTAATTAGTATAGAATTGCATATATGTGGACAACAAAATATTTTTAGATTTTTTATATTGTTTGATCTATAGTTAATCTTATATAATTAAGAATAATATCTTCTAATTGTGTTCTAAAATGGTGTCACATGTCTAATTTAAATTTCCTTTCTCTAAAAACTATTTTTCTCTTTCTATCGGGTATGCATAGGAGAGTGTAAATAAAAACTTAAAAATAGATATAAGCTCACAAACCCATTTGAAGAAAAAAAATTCAAATTGAAATAATTTTATTTGGTTTTTGAATTTAGATAATTTGATTTTAACATAACAAAAAACACAATCCGTGCAACGCACGGACCCAACCCTAGAGATAATTATTAGTCTCACTTTTTATCTCACACACACAAATATATATATAATAGTACTTAATACAAAAACCCAATATGTTATTGATCCAATTTGCTTAAGTGTGTGACCCTGTAGGATCATATAATATTAGTAATAGATTCTCAATCTATAGATTATAAGCGGCTACTAGCAAAACATTATAACCACCTAATATTATACGATTGTCGAACCTCGACATTACGACTTAAACAAGAGTAAGTACAATTGATTTTAGGACATTCCCAACATGTGATGCATCGGGGAGTGGCATTGGTGCCGTCTTACAGCAGGATGGTCATCCAATAGCATATTTTAGTCGTATGTTGGCCGACTGACACTTCAAACTTACAGCATATGAACGTGAATTGATTGGTCTTGCAAATGCAGTGATACAGTGGTGACCATATCTGTGGGGAAGACGTTTCTTGATAAAAACTGACCACTACAGCTTAAAGTTCCTCTTGGAACAGCATCTTTCAACGTCTCCACAAGTCCATTGGATCAGCAAGTTACTTGGATTCGATTTTGGAGTCGAATTTCGTTCAGGCACTACGAATACTGTGGCGGATGCTTTATCACGGCAGGGAGATGACCCACAAGAAGATTCATATCAGTTGAGTGCTCTTACTAGTTCTGAGAAGGGCCTCTTCGCACGTGGTCGTCTTTTAGTCAATAACAATGCTAATCTTAGCGAATTGCGAGATAGAATACTTTGAGGAGAGGAGTCAACCATATGGGAAGCAAGAGATGGTTTGATCTTTCGTAAAGGGTTGGTTTACCTTGACGCAGATTCTGATTTAGCCCTCGAGGTGGTCACTAGCTTCCATAATTTTGGGCACAAAGGTGTACAAAAGACAATGGATTGAATTCAACGAGATTTCTATTGGAAAGGATAAAGATTTATTGCTTTAAGTCATCATTATACTGCAGTCTCAGTAGCCCATACCTTCTTTTGAGACATTGTACGCTTGCATGGGATCCCTGAAACAATCGTCTCTGATCGTGACAAGGTCTTTCGAAGCATCTTCTGGAGAGAATTATTCAAACTTATTGGTACTAATTTATGCTTTACAACAGCCTACCGCCCTAATCTGATGGACAGTCGGAAGTGGTAAACTGAACCCTCGAGATGTATTTAAGATGTATGACAGGAAATGTACTATGACAATGGTTTACTTGGCTTCCATGGGTTGAGTATTTTTATAACACATCCTTTCATACAAGTCTCAAGACCACACCATTTTGAATGGTATATGGACGTGAGCCATCTCGACTTTTGGATTATACTGTTGGTAGCTCCCATGTTGATACAGTCGACGTCGCATTAGAAAAGAGAGACGAGTTCTTGAAATATAGCAAGGGAAAGACTATTAGAGGCACAAAACATGATGAAACACGCCTACGGCAAACATCATCGGGCAATTGGATTCAGTGTAGGAGATTTTGTTTGGCTGAAAATTCAACCGTATCGGCAGTTAATTAACGGTGGTTCGAAAAGCAGTCACAAAGTTGTCTCCAAAGTTTTATGGAGCTTTTGAGGTTTAGCTCATATTGGGACTGTTTCTTACCGCCTTCGACTACCTAAGGAATCTCAGATTCATGATGTATTTCATGTTTCACTTCTTAAGGCACACAAAGGAGAGACTCCTGTGACTGATTCCTCTTTGCCGCCAGTGTTACAAGGACGGGTGGTGCGAGCAAAACCATTTAAGCTATTGCGTGCAAGATTAAGGGGAGGTGTTAGACAAGTTCTGACCAAATGGACTGACGATGAAACTGTCAATGTAACATGGAAAGAAGCAGATAAGTTGTTAGAAGCATACCCTGAAATGGAGCTTGAGGACAAGCTCCTAGTTGAGGAGGGGAGTAATGATATGCTATTTGGAAAGATGTATGTACGGAAAACGAAAGAGTAATTGGTTTTCCTTATTTCATTAATTTATGATAGGGAGAATTATGTGAATATGTCACATTTGATTTAATTTTGTCCTACTAGTCATTTTTCTTTTTTTACATGATTTACCTTTTGCCATATCTAATAATTATTATAAATAGTTTTAATAGCTTTAAAAATAAGGAAAAAATAAGAATAATGATAAAGTCAATGTAAAGAATACATGTATATTTTTTTGAGTTGAAAAATATAAGTATAAATGAAAATAATTTTCTATTCTACCTTATCAGAACTTAAATTTCACCGTCCACGGGATTTTAGAATATATATTCTATAAATTGGTCTAAGTCTACACTATTTAAAATACACGTTCTACATGTTCTGATAAATCTACGCACTCGTAAACTATAAGTTCTACTCATTACTTTACCTTCTGCGATTTCACCAATTTGGTAGATCACTTTCTAATATTTGCTCTATATTCTACCATTTTCCGGAATATATTTTCTACTTGCAGTGCATTTATCCCCGCTTCGTAAAATACATCTTTCACTGTTTTGCTTTTGTCTGCGGATTATAAAATATATATTCTGCGATAATATTCTAAAATTTATGAAATATGGTTACTAAATATTCCCATATCATTCGAAATATTTTGTCAAAAAAAAGAAAAATTATCCCTAACTGTTTTCATCGTTCTTCTTCTACGTTCTTCTTCTCATCTTTTTTTAGTTCTTCTTTCCGATTTTTTCATCTTAATTACTCCAACATGTTTTTGGCATTGGGAAAGTTTGATCCTTCACATAATTATGCCCTAAAGACTCCGAACGTAAATTTAAAAGAAGACTACCTCATCTCACAAAACTTGATCAAAGACCTCGTTTTAAACATAACACTAGTCATTAGATCAAATTGATGTTACATCTTATTTTGTAGATTCATTATGTTGCACTTTCTTAAATTCTTTTCACTAATTAAGATATGGAGGTTTTTAATAAGCGATGCGTTGGATGATCCTCCTTGGTTTGCAAATCGGAAAATAAAGGACGGAACATCCATTACGTAAGTTAGTCCTGCGACTAAAAACCGAATCGAAGTTACTGAACCGATTTTTTTCGGTTTCAGTTTGGTATCATTAACCGATCGGTAGGGTTTCTAAAATTAATTCAGTTTTCACTTCAGTTCGGTTCGGTTCGGTTCATATATTTTTAAAAAATCAAATTTTACTGATTTGGTAAGATTTAAACCAAACTAACCGAACCGAACTAACCGAAATAACTAAAAATAAACCAAATTAACCGAAATCTAACCAAAATTTTAACCGAAATTTTTATTTTGGTTTATTTTGGTTTATTTTGGTTTATTTTAGTTTGACTTTTTGTTAACCGAATTAACCGAGAACCGAACCGAACCGAATTTTTATTCAGTTAATTTCGGTGGTAATTTTGAAAACCGAACAACTGGAAAACCAAACCGAAGTGAACCGAATTAACCGAACTTGCAGAGCTAACGTCAGTGATCAGCAAACTACCATGCAATCCTTGCTTCGAGTTTCAAATTTTGACATAAAAAGATTAGACACACAGCTATTATTCAGAAAGCCACAACTGTTAAGTCTGTCACCAGATTCAGACCAAAAAGAAAAGAAAAAAATCCACACGAAATTAAAGTCCTACACAAAAAAGGTAGGACGCGAACAAACAACATGAAGACACAAAAGCAAGAAAACTTAGAATTAACAAAAACAGGGCAAACAATGAAAAAAGGCCTTATCTAGTGTATCCTCCACCAGTTCCGTACCCCATAGTGCCACCACCGACGTGGGTGTTATGAGCGGTGGTTTGACATGTTCCAGTGTTCGTTCCTATCGGTTTGGTCACGGCTGTTCCCTCCACAACGTGCCTTGCTGGTTGTCCGGTTCCGTGGCCAGGCAAAGCCGACATCTGATGGGTCCCTGTTCCGTGTCCGACGTGTCCAGTGGTCGAGTGAGTAGCTGACCCAAGACCCAAACCGGTTCCTGTTCCAGCTTCAGAGGCTTCCTTCATGACAGCGTTGTGCTCACGAGTTCCTCTCTTCTGCATCTCAGCCTGATTGATTTTTCCTTCTTTCTTTTGTGTAGCCAGAAAGGTAAAAGAAAATCTCTTGATCAACTTAGTTTCATTACCATCACACAGCAAAAAAGAATTTCGTACTAACCATTAGAATGTGACGTAAGGGTACTTGATAGTTGATAATAAGCAGCTAATGGCCCAACCTTCAGAACACATTAGAAGAGGACGAAATTAACTGCCATTTCAGGTTGTGATGCCAAAACCTTTCTCTTATCAAATCAAATGTAAACACATTATCCATAGTAGTATATCAGTCAAGAGATAACAAAGCCAAATAATTTGGTTATCAAATCTGATGTAGATAGTGTAAGGTATATATCACTCAAGAGATGATAGCAATGGAAGAAGGAACTAACCGATTCACCAAAAATAATTCATGTATGCTTGAGATTTTACCAACAAAAACAGAAATTCTCCAACAGCACCTTTTCTGGTCACAGTGAATCCCAAATTAAAAAAAAAAAAGAAATGTGAAAATATATGAATTAAAAGCAGAAAACTGGGGAGAAGAGAACCTATTCCGACCAAAGTCTTAGACTGAATTGTGTTCATGTAAAATGTCTGTTGTTCGAGCTATATGATCAATCATCTCAAAACCAATCTCCACAGTAACAAAACAAATGAAGAATACCCAAGTGATGGTGAAGTTTGGGGGCAATAATCTGAGTGATTGACGACAAATGAGTAAGCTGTGCTTCAACTCCAACAGATCTTACCCTACTCGATAAATTTCCTTGCTTTCAATTTCGAAAATAAGCAAGAATCTTTAATATGTATAATATGATTACAGAGACAATCCAGACAAACATATATGAACACACAAAAGTAAGATCGTAATGTACCAATCTGGGCATCAATTAATCTTTCGAAACACCAAAAAGAATCAGCTAGTCTTCAAGAAGCATAATCATAAGGGAGAAGATCACTCATTCCCGAATAAACAGATAGATAGATTTAAAAACCTAAGAATCAACCAGATTGAACAAAGGATTATATTGTGTTACTTCTCACATTCTCCAGAGACATAGGCGGAGAAGAGGAGGGAATCAAGAGAGCTTCGTATGCATCACCTCTATTAACTGTTTGTTTTTATTTTCTGATGTACTTAATTTTATTAAAATTGTTTTATAAATTTAATCAAAGTAAAAACTATTTATAAAAACTAATTATGAAATGTCAAAATAGGATTATCATTAAACTAAATATTAATGTGACAAAATTGAGTTGAGGAAATACTAATTAGACTTTTTCAATTTGATTCCGACCCAATTAGACTTTTTCAAATTGAGTTGAGAAAGTCATATGATTTGAATGAGAGTATTGGGAGGACTTAGCTGGTCTAGGAGGTTTACCGAGCCAGTGATATTGCCAGATGCGAATAGGTGACTGTACCAATGCACCATTTATCTGAAAAACCAAGTTTCTATACTACTGCTTCAATGTAAGCCTATTCCACCTTTTCAAAAGCTTTAGTGATATCAACTTTTATAGCCGTATACGGAGTTTTGATTTTCTTCATTCTTAGCGAGTGAATAAGCTCATGAGTAATGATGATATTATTAGTAATAAGTCGGCCAGGAATGAGAGCTGAGATAAGGTGATGGAGCCAAGGTTTTAGCTCTCTGGCAAGATCTTAGAAATTAGCTTGTATGGTACATTGCATAAGCTAATATGTCTACCATCTTTAACAAAAGTAGGATATTCAATTTTGTTCGGCAACTCGGTAAAGACCTCAACTTTCCTCAGCATTTAGCTATTTTTTTGTGTAATATGGTGAAGTGTAATTTTGTGTCCACTCCAACACTTCACTACTCGGATATATGTGGATAACTAAAGGTTCAACAACTTTTTATTTCACCTACGTCTATAGAAATCCAGCAAGAAAACCAAGACAGCATCTATGGAATAAAATGGCGAATATGTTTCAATCAGGCCTTTCACAGAAGCAAACTAAGAGTGGTCATAGGAGACCTAAATAAGATTAAAGATAATTCAGAAAATCTTGGAGTACCAATAAAACCCGAATGGCATTTCACAAATTTTAGAAGGATGCTCAACGTGTCTGGACTTCATGAAATCAAGACCTATGGAGGAACATACACCTGGTTGAGAAACAGAAAGAATGGCCAAGTTAAATCAAAGCTGGATAGAGTAGTTGATACTGCAGAATGGCAAGATCAAGTCCCAAAAGGTTGCGAAAACTACATGACTGGATTGTTTCAGATCATAGGCCTCTACTTCTTCAAATGGATGATCGTAAATGGACTGGTTTCAAGCAATTCTGCTATGAAAACAGATGGAGATATCTTGAGGAAATACGTATCCTATTCCAAGAAACATCGAATCAAAATTGCAAGCATTTACCACCATAAGAATTTATGGAGCTCTTAAAAGAGGTAGAAGACGTCTCTCACAATGGAAGGCCAAAAATGATCACAATTTTTACAAGAAGATCCGCGAGCTTCATGAATCCCTCCACAAAGCGTATGCCTCTTATCATGTTGATTACAGTACATTTGTTGAACTTAAATCACAACTCAATAATAAATACCGTATTGAAGAAGAATACTGGAGACTCAAAAGTACGATGCAATGGCTACAAAACAGGGGATAAGAATACAAGATTATTACATGCCATAACAAAACAACGAAAAAGCTTTAAGACGCTGTTAGATTTACTGAATTGAAAATGAACTGTTTGGAATCCATTGAAATCCACATGTAAAAGCTGTGTACTTAGCCACATCGCTTGAGCATAACATTTGAAAAAAAGTTGTTCTACGTATTACTAAAAAATAAATATAAAAAAGAGAGAGAGAAGTATATATTATCATGTGATTCATGTAGTTAATTTATTCTATATGCCAGTTGGATACATATGAGCTACGATGTTTGGTTTAGGTCGACAATTATCCCCAAGTCATAAGGCATGTGAGAACCTCATGATGCACCCTATTACTTAACTACTAAGTCCTATATTAGCTGTACTGTCATTCAATTTTAATTTAATTTTCCAGTCGTCAATCTTTTTTTTTCTTTCTCCCCAACCTTCGAAGACTTTGTTCAGAAAGATATGTGACTAAAATTACAACTATCTTAACATTTGTATAATTTATTTTCCTCAACTGTTTCGAAGAAAGATCTCAGTTATCCTCTCTCAATACCAAAGCAAAACCTTTACAATAAACTTGATCACAAGAAAATTTTTTTTCCTTTATACTTTTTTGTATAATCGAGTGATCCAGATCATAATTGCACTGGGTCTAAAGGATTAGAATATGGCCAAATTTTAACTGACTTAAGCCGTCCGACTAATGTAAAAGTGGAGATGCTACAGTGTGTTGTTAGCTCAACTGGTAAAGATTTACAGGCAAAGCTTACAGGTTGCTGGTTCGAGTGACGTTTGATACGGAATTAATATTATATGTTGTGGTTTGGGGTCTGGGGATGTACAGATTTCGATCCAGAATTTACTGGTAATTCAAAAAAAAAAAAAAAAAGATGGACATGTCATAGAGAAAGCATGCTGCGAGATTTATTTTTAATGGGAGTCCAAATTAGGAAAGATCATTAAGATACCGATTGGTAAGTAAATATAGTATTTGCTGATCCAGTGGAACATTCTGTATAGAGTATAGTGAAAGAATATCACCAAACAAATGAATGATGTAATATAATAAGCAACCATGGACTGAAAAAGGTACAATGTTGCTAGACTAAAAAAAAATCGGTTTCCATTGAAAAGAATCTGTCACTTGATGGCAACAAAAAAAGGTTTATCATAGAACTTTGATCCGAAAAACTAGCCATACAACATTAAATCATGTATATCAATTTCCCAAGAAAAGAAGGAAAAATAAATGAGATTTGAGATGAATCCCACATGCCTACATAACTCACTGAATTTCACTCCCAAATAATAAAAAAATCTTCCATTCTCTAGTGAAGAAACCAAAAGAATGAAGAAGAAGAAAAAGAAAAAGAAGAGATAAACTTCAAAAACTAATGTTGCTATGATAAGGAGAAGCAGACGTGGACTTCAGGAAACGAATCAAGTCGATGAAGACATTGATCTCGCAGGCAATCCTCAAAGCGCCGTCATATGAATAACCGAACTCTTCTTCAGAAAACCGGAGGAGTTCCTCGAACAATAGGTGAGTCAAGAAATCAGCCTCCATCTCTAACTTGCATTGCGTATCTCTGTCGTTTCCAACATAGACTCGGACTCGTCCTTCCTCCGATAACCTCGTTCTTTGAGAAAAGCTCTTAGCTCCGCAACATAGTAGCTTCTTCACTGCGGTTTTCATCTTCTTGATTGTTTTTTGTTTTGAACTTTTTGGTTTTTAAGGTTTTGAAGTAGTGAGCCTTGTTATGGTTTATGAATAATATGGTAGATATATTTATAAGCCTTTCGACTCTACGAAATTAAAGAACTGGAAGGTGGGGAGAAACAGACGATGGAGAAACGCGGGAATGAGTTTGTTTGTGGGGCCCTAGTTTAAGTATCATTTTATTTTACTCGCTCTCGCTGTCATATGCATTGATTTTGATTTTCTTATAGACTTTGCTATATATAAATATTATGAGAAAAGAGAATACGGTGGCAAAATAGTAGATAATAAGTACGTTTTATCTTTGTGAATGATTACGGGTGTTGCATATCTATGATACATATATAATTCGACTGAATTTTATCTATTCTTAGCAAGCCATAGTTGATTAAATGATCAGTTAATCTGTTTTACGTGCATGCATATCTTTTGGCCGTACGCCCGTACTTGTCGAACAAATTCGAGCCAATTATCAACAAACCAACCGCACTATGTAGTAGCTATTTGCTCATCTCATGGTCCTGTCGGTATGGCGTCTTCTCTGGTTAACCCGCCGGTTTCTTACATTTACTGGTAAATTCTTATGTTTGAGATCAGTTGTTCCGTCTTTGCTTTTAGTAATGGTTTTTTTGCGGCAGTGGTCGGTTTTAGAGTGCTATAGTCTTCTGTTTTATTTAGGTTTTCGTTGGTGATTAATATTTTTTTTAGGTTTTTGTTGTAAATTAAGGAGAATTAGTGTTTTTATTCTTTGATCATAAGATTTTTTATGATTATAAGATATGAAATATGAAAATATCCAAATCATAATCCAACTATGAACAGGAAAATCTATTAATACAAAGAAAATGAAATATAACATTTCACCGTCTTATCTTATGATCTATGTGGATTTGATGGACATGTTGCTTATGGCTTGGTTATGAGTTATTCACTATATGATTTATAACATTCCCTTTAGACGTCATAGCCATATCGAGTTTGTAACATGCTTAATGTGCAAACCCGAAACCGGCCTCTCTCTCTCTAACCTAGAGAGAAGGGAGAGCAAACCAAAACACTTAAACCTAGCGCCGCATCTTTGTCTCTCGTTTTGCCTCTCCGGTGTCGGCTCACCGGCGCTGTGAGAGGGCTCCTCTGTTCCCCATCTGCTCTTCATTTGCGGTGAGGCTTCCTCTACGAACTAATTTCGATCTCCAGATCTGAAGCGCTAGTCCGATGACTGCTACGGTGAGGTGGAGAGATGGCTTGGTCTGCTGTTGTGAGGACTTACGGTGATGGCATGCCTCTCCTCAGCCTCTCTGTTTGGCATCTTCTTTGTCTGGTTATCTCGTATCCGGTGGTGGTGTGTTGCAGACGTGCGTCCGGTGGCGCGTGGTGTGACCTCTAGGTGCGTCTTTGTTCGGATGTCGACATAGTGAAACAATCTTGTTAGAGGACAGAGAGGCGGTGGATCGTTGTTGTTTCCCCGGCGGCGGCAATCTCGGAGTGTCTCTTCCTTCCCACGTTCCTTTCTCTCTTGCGCCGTAAGTCAGCTCCCCTCTCCTAGATCCGCGACGACCAGATCTGCTTCCGCTTTGGTTTTGAAGAGATTCTGGCGGTGGTCCTGTACCGCAAATCTTCTCTTCTCAGGTTTCTCTTTGTCGGCTTCAAGTGTCAATGGACCTGAGTTGTCTCTTGCCTCCTTTCGGCTCCTCCTGTGATGGTAAGTGGGTTTCGTAGCGGTGGGTCGTGGCAGCGGCTTGGTCTACAGCTCTGAGGACTGCTGTGCATGGCGTGCTTCTTCTGCTCCCCTCCTCTCCTCAACGTTTCCTCCTTCTGTAGCTGGAGTTCTTCAGTGGCGATCTTACTTTTGTTCTCGTTTTAGGGTTGCCACCGCCGTTAGTGGCCGCCAGCTACTCCTGAGTAGATCTAGGTTTAAATTAGTTTTGTTTTGGTTTGCTAAACCGGACCCAATTCAGGATTTTTGTATGGGATGGGTTGAAGTCGGTTTAACCGGATTGTAAACCAAAAAACACAAAATATTTAATTAATGCAATCAAAATTAAACAAAAAAAAATGCTTAATGTTGCCTCATTAAAACCTTTATCAGGATAACCCAAATGAGACAAAACCATGATAAAAAAGAGTACAACACATATTACTCCTCCTAATGAATGCATCACTGAAACTCTTTCAGTCGACACATTCCAATCTGATGTATGAACTTCTTGTAAGTTGAGACTTGGTGAACAGGTCGGCTGAATTATCGTTGGAACGTACTTGAACCACTTGAACCTCTCCAGCTTTTTGTAAAT
This sequence comes from Sisymbrium irio, assembly GCA_000411075.1. Taxonomy (NCBI): domain Eukaryota; kingdom Viridiplantae; phylum Streptophyta; class Magnoliopsida; order Brassicales; family Brassicaceae; genus Sisymbrium; species Sisymbrium irio. Next base: position 29,669 of record KE153884.1, read on the forward strand.
CGTGGGTGAAGAAATACTTAAGCAGAATGTGTTTCGTCCTATCTCATTTAATGTATCCATTTGCATTATCCTATACATAATGGCTGACTCTTATGCACCTACGATCATCCCACAATTTGCTCGGATGTGTTGAGTCATTGACCTCAACCACATATACACACGAATTTTGGCTGATGTTTATGTGATGGTTTGTTTCATGGATTGCCAAGATACTACCATGTGTAAAAACATAACATATCTGAGATCTGATAGATAACCTGCACCAGCAAAACCAATTAACCTCTCTTTGGGCTGGTTAGTATAAAACAAACCTAAGTTGTCGAATTTTTTATATAAAATACATGGACTGATTGGGTCATTCTTATAGCCCTCTTTCACTAAGTATTATACTATATGCAGCTGCTTTGTTTCAGTCCATAAATATATTTGTTCAACTTTGTACAATGCAGTTTTCTTATCTTTGACATAAATACCTTCTGGTACTTTCATGTCTACCTCATTATCCAGTGGACCATAAAAGTATGCAATTATTACATCCATTAGATGTAAATCTAATTTCTCTCCTATAGCTAGACTTATTAAAACTCGAAATGTAATAGCATCCACCACAACATAGTATATCCCCTCATAATATATTCCTGATCTCTGTGAGAATCCTTGTACAACAAGCCATGCTTGAATGCTGTAAGCAGCATAGATAACTAGACCATCTGATTTTATGTTCTACATCTCACGATTTCTCCTTTCATTTATCTTCCTCACAAAAATCCACTTATATTCCACTGGTTTTATATCATAGGGCGTTCTAATTATAAGGCCAAATACGCCACCTTTCTTAGATTATTTCACACCACATTTTTTTATCTAATCCAATATGTTCTACGAGTGTGCACTCTTATATTGACGTATGTTCATGATCCTCGTCTATATTCATAAGTTCAAGTGCTACCTTGTATGTAAATAAATCATCTTATGTCATCATTCTTTATGTGTTCCATTATGTTCCAGACATGATATAATCTATTTAAATTTCATTATTGATGAAAGGATTTTGTTGTTTATCCACTTCAATTACTCAAACCCATTGTAGTATTTAAGGATCAATCCAAAGGGGTTAAGATAACCAACACCAAGATTGCATGAAACTATCTAATCTAAACACAATGATAGGAATGTGAATATATACTAACAACCTAAATGAAACAAAAGTAAATTAACAAAATGCAAATGATAAAGAAGTAATAAACTCATGAATCAAGGTCAATGATATTAGGGTGATAATTTGGTGATAAAGGAATGCTAACATGAATAAACAAATCATCTTTAAGCCAAGAAAACTCAAGTAAATCAATCCACTCTCATGACAATGATTCTATGAAAACCAAGCAAAAACATCAACTCTCATTGGCAATCACAAGGTCCACATGCATTCAAAACAAGTTTATAAGGCTACTAAACATGCTTGACATCAACTCTCATTGGGAAAAACATGTGAAGCTCTAAATGAATTTGTTCAGCAATTTCATCAAACACCTTTTGGACATGAAACTCCTAAACTCTAGATAAGAGATTGTGCCCCTAATCTAGTATTAATAACACCCAAATAAAGAGAAATCAAGTAAACAAACATCAACAACCCCTAATCACCTCATAATCACCCTAAGTTTACTTAATTTATGAACTCAAAAAGATCTACTCACTAAAAGCCATGAAAACTCAAGAGATTATCTCTAATCCTTGAATATCAATGTTAGAAGAAGTAGACAAAGAGAATCAAGAGAAATACTTATATTATTACAAGAATCAACAAGAGTTTAGTGCAAGAAAAAAAATATTAAGAAAACTAAGCTTAGGTAGCTTAGGGTTTTCATTTCCCTTAAGAAGGCTATTTAAAGGAGTCTACAAAGTGAACCGGGTCAACCTAGACACACCTGGGTCAACCAAAACATAAAAATGGTTTAAAAAGCGTGACAGCGGCTTGTGCCAACTCAAAGCGCTGAGAATGAGCCGCTGTGAAGTTCCCAGCGGTTCGTTTCTCCCTGAGCCGCTGCACCGAGCCG
>KE153886.1:0-12528 GCA_000411075.1 Sisymbrium irio
GACTGCCCTCCCATTTCCGCCGAGCCGGCCGAAGAGGAGCAAGATGGTCGATCAGCTTGGCCCCTGTTTCTCTCCTTTTTAGCCGAGCCGGTGAATTCGAGTGGTCAGCTCGGCCTCGACCTCTTGACCAAGAGAAATGGCCGAGCCAACGGGTTGAGGCAAGATAAGTTGGTCAGCTCCGCCTCGACCTCTTGACCAAGAGAAACGGCCGAGCCGACGGATCGAGGCGAAGAAGTGTGGTCAGCTTGGCCTCTTGCATCACCAAAAGGGCCGAACTGTTCGGTTTTCCCGATCTTTTGTGATCGGCTCGGCCTCATCCTGTTACGAGATGTTTGGCCGAGCCCATCGATCATTTCGTCTTCCCGAAATTTTTCTGAGTTTCCGTTATGTTTTCGTAAACTTTCTAATGTTTTACGGAACTTCGCGTCATTTTTCGGAAAACATCAAAACGTTTTTATCTTTCGGAAACGGTGAAACATTCACTTAAATCGAACCGGAAAGTCAAACCGAAGAAGTCATTAAACCAGGAAGTCAATGCTAAGCCTATGGAAGATTCTCGAAGATTCCTTAAAGTCGGTGGAAAAACGAAGACATAGGCTCCCTCATAGGGAATTTGGCTAGTTTAGACATAGAATCGTCCATATAAATAGTTATCGATGTAAAGCTTTTCAAGGAGAATTCTTCTCGCATACCTTTCATACTTAGGGTTTTTAGGGAATTAACGATTTTTCCTTTATTGCTTATTTCGTCATCTGTACGAGAAACTTGTCGATAATAAAATCCATCTTTTCGATATTAGTTTTCATCTTTTTATTTTAGTTTGTCAATTACAGAAGTTTCGGGACCCAATAATCGAATTACTTTTCTAAAATACATCATGCGAATTCCAGTTCCCACAATGCAATAAACGTTGTTCAAAACAAAATATAAGTTTTGGTTATCTTACATCGAATTATACTGCATAACCAATTTTCAATCAACATCATCTGAATGATGGGAAGATGTAACTGAGCCTTCAACCCTGCATATACAACATTATCTTTGAGACTATAGCAATGCAAAGAAATGGCCGCGCATTGTTAAAACTCTACTTAGCAACCAAATTACCCTCGCTATGAAATTCTGGATTTCTGGTAACTACGGATCCATCAGAAACTGCGCCCAATCACAAGTAACTCCTAGCTCGATACCATCTACAATATAAATGAATAAGTTTTTAATAAAATAGATAAAAATGTAACACTTTACTAACTTATATTAGTGATACCGTATATTTACAACACTTTACCTCCGGTATCATAAACCTCCCACCATCTCAATATAACAACACCACATCTTTCACCAAGAGAGATCCAATCATTATCAATTTTGATAGCAAGCTCATTCCAGGCATGACATTCCATTGCATAACCACTGTATTCATAGAAATGATAATACTAGTTGTAAAATAATCAATACCAAGACCTCTCTCTGTTTAATGTATAATTTAATAACTATATACCTCTCATAAACCAAGGTAAACACCAGTATAGGAAACATATTTTCAGGATTGTAACCACTGTTCCACTTCATGTCATCGACTTGAGTGATATATCCGATTACATCTAACATTAATCATAATATAACACAGTTAACAGACAAAATCGATTCGCAACTTAATATAGTTATGTTCATGAACATAAAACCCCAATACCAACCTACTAAAACATTCCTGATGATTCCAAGACGCATGATACTGGAGAATCTCGTGGGAGAATTATACAAAGACTCGCCCAATGATGGGATTGGATTACAAATTGTAGTCGACAGAAATTTTATCTTATAGACATGATCAGTGGTCATCTTCTGTCCAATCACGGATTTAACTTTGAAATTGAATATATCATTCCACTTAAACTCCTCGATAAAATTATCAAATAAACAAACCCAGTAAGCGGGAAATGTGGCCTGAATTTTTGTTCCCTAAACGATAAAATAGAATTGTGAATAAGTAAACAGATAAACAGCGATCAAGAAAATATAATAGACTAAAAACTCAGAGAAAATCATAGTTAATATCATAAACAATTTTTACAAACAGAAACAAATACCCGTTTATCGGCTAAAACCATCTTTACCTTGTATTTTCCTCGAGGCAGCTGAATCGTCCATTTTCTTAACACATTCACCTTTATCCGCCATTCATACTTAGATGGATTAATAAAAATCAAGTCTGTGGATAGATGCTCGATTTCGCGATATATCTTGGCTGGCCAGTGTTTCTGCTGCTTCCACTGTCTTTCAAAATTAAATATTTGATATAAACTCGTGCTTCCCTAAATATATAAACCATGCATACTGTTGTGTATATTAAAAAAAATATATATTGGTTGCATAAAAAGTATTTTACACACTCAGTCGCTGCACACACGTTTTACATTGGAAAAGCTAGAAGGGACAACATGCACGTCACCAATGCCAATTTCTACACCACAAAAAAAAATCTCACAATAGTGACACTGGATATTTACCTCGACATGCCTACACAACATCTATGACCTGTTTATTTTTATTTAACCGATTTTTTTTTATTATATTTTCTATTCTATCTGGTACTTAACTCTTAAGTAATCCAATAATAATTTATTTTTTATTTGGTGTTTTTTTAATTTACATAACACATGATCTCTATTAAAAATAATTAGACAGAACATTTTGTTGTTGGTTGAATTGTGTTTAGGTATATAATTAATGAAGTTTTTGTATTGAAAATTTAACAAAATTAATTTTTTCTTAATATAGGTTCATAACCTTAAGATGACACTTACACAAAACCAGATGGAGTATTTAAATTTATGTTTATTATTAAATTAGATATTTTCTATAATGACGGTTCCACTTTCTAGACTATTTAGGTGTCTGTTCAATGTCTCTATCATATATTCGTAGCAACTCATAAATCTTAGGGCTTTAACGACACCTACACTCTAAATTTCTAAATATATTACCGATTTTCAGAATAAACAGAAAGCTACCAAGTTAAAGAATCCAATCGGTTTAAATATATAAGTTCTTCCGCCGAGACGATGTACCTCAAAGTAAATCATTTACCACTCTCTCGTATCTTCCTCACCCTTCAAAATCATATATTCGCTTTTATATGATGAAACCAAATTATAGCATCTATGTTAACATGATATATAATTACCTTTTTACATTTACCAATATCCAGAAAATAAAGTACTTGATTAGAAAAAATCATTTGTTCTGATGATATCTACCCACTGATGTGACGTCCGTCAAACTCAAATATTTATTAAATGAGTGTATCAAATCAAAACACCATCTCTGATATATATCAAATCATGAATCCCCCATATAAATAAATTATCACTTCGAGTGTCTTGAATCCAAATTATACAAGGAAAACCAAAATTCAACATCGATTATTGAGTATTTTCTTTACATATATTATTTTTATGCTATGGTCAAACCAGTCTAGAACTATATGAATTTAACATGGTATTATCGTTTTATTTTTATGATGGAAAACCAAATTGCTTCTCCTTGCATTAGCGTGATAAGACTCGAGATCGTTCCAGGGGGATAAGCAAGAATCAGTAGTAATTTGATAACAATATAACATTATAAACTCCAATCTTAGGACGCGGGTAAAATATTAAAGTAAGATATATATTTTCTAAAGAATTGGATTCCAATGGTATCTCATCTCAATCCTGTCTAACAACTATGTTTATAACGTGTACTTAGCTAATGTTTTAGCAAATAGACAGTGTACTAATGAAATATTCAAAAGAGATTAAATTACTGTAATTCTAAAATCCATTTAAATATAATATTAGTAAAAACGTTGAAACCAAACCCAATCAAAATACCAATAAAATCTTAACAAATTTGGGACCATCGTAACACCATGTGGCGATTCACCAGAGGCTAGTTTCCAGTAGTTTATCACAACGAAAAACTCACAAAATATTCCCGCATGACTTGACCAAAAACAACGATCACATAGCTTTGGACTATTTGTATCATATCTGTACCAAAAATACAATGCCCTTTTAGAACTGCACGTGCATCGTGATACAAATGGAAGCAAAGAATCGTCATATTCTTCTTCGGTTGGTAACAACACAAGAAGCATATACGATCTACTTAGACGATGCATCAGAAGATGTGAACTCATACGCACTACAGTATCCCTCGTGAAATGGAACAAATGACTAAAATCGTGATACATCACCATGCGAAGCATGACATAAATATAGATAGCAAACTCATATCCCATATCTGCTGCCAGTTTAATTTTGAAAATACATTCCCAGCGTTTACCATAGACGAAATAATGTTAAGTTCCTTTGATGTAAACAGCAGATAAGTTTACATAGCCATAGCACTTAGTCATAAAAGACATCCCATGGATCAATTGTTTACGTGTAAACTCGAACAAATCAACAGATGCATAGACACTGGATAGTTCCGAAACTCCTTTCAATATTCTGCATGTTTGCTTGAGGTTGAACAAATCCTTGAGTGAGTTTTTTGAAACATGAATGACAATACAGTCTTGCAACTCTATAGGCAAGGAAAAAAACATAGATTTCACTACATTCTGATGTTTTCATGATCTCTAAAGGGGAGAGATTGTTAATTGATTGATATTTTTATATAAATATGGATACACACGAAATAGGTGTGAATATTTTCGGAAAATTCGGATAAAATAATTTTTCTATTATATAGATTACTAATTACCAAAATATATTATTATCCACATAAGTATAAACGAATATCGCGAGACCATATATATTTTCCGAAGGCAACACAATCCAACATCATTATCCCAGTTGCTTTATTATGATTTTAAAATTAAAGGAAACTACCTTTTAATAGAGGTATCACATAAGTAAACTCAAGTAAAATTGCCTATTCAAGCAAAGAAAACACAATTGGTTGTCAATTCTGCTGATTAAAATATTTGAAAATTTTGGCAACTCTTAAATGGGTATCTAGGACAATGATCATAAGAAGTTTAAATCCGAAAATAATTTAATACATTGATAAACAAACCAAATGTATAAAAGAACTTCCTTGTAGAATCACCAATCTCGGATGCTAGGAAAGTAAATAACATTATAGAAATGTATGAATATACCTACCTCCCTATTCCAAAAACACATATATCATTGATATCCTTGATAGACCTTTTTCCAACTCGACGGACGATGTCTCCCTGCAAATCGATCGGTAGAGAGATGAGTTTTGACTCGTCCATATATCCTTTTTTCTGGTTGATTAAAAAAAGAGAGAGAGAGAGAGAGCGAGTGGCCTTATTTGTAAGAGTGTCTTTAATAGGTATAATGGTGTCTTTAATAGGTATATATAAACTGATTGATAACTATGACCATACGTTTTAATAAGCTTTGTATCTAGCCAAAACAAAATAAATTTTTATTAGATTTACCATCGCCGATAAAGCATAATTATATATAATTTTTTCTTATCTATAAATGTGTATATTCTATACAAAAAACAATACACATTTCTCAAGATGTCTACATCCAATTCACCTTTTTAAAAAACCAAAAATTATTTTGAAATTTGTTTGCTGTTTCACCTTATTCTTTAAGAGTTTGATCTAATTTTATTATCATTTAACTGGCGACGTGATCTAGAAAATATTTGGGCTGATCCAGGTGGGTGATAAATTCATAATATTAGATTATATTTTCTTTTTGTATGATGTGTTCTTTGCTTCAGAAAACAGATTGGGTTTTTAAAAAAACATAGGGTAGTTACTTAATTATTCCGAATGCTTATCCAATAATCACCGATTAATCTACACGAAAAAAATCAACTACAACAGTTCTGAAATTGCATTAGCCCTAAAGTACCCACTAAATTACATCCACCATATAAAATTATTATCCCAAAAGGCAACACAAAAGATTAACACATCACGCCTCGAAATTATGATTCAAATCAATAATATCTACTTCTGAAGGACATTTGTACGCCAAAAATGAATGATAGTTGTAACTAAATCCGGAAACCATAAAAAATACCAACTTACGTTTGTTGAATAAATGGAGTTTATGAAAAATTCATGTGAGCTTCACATGTCCACCACCGCACCATCGTCGGTCAACAATCTAAACTTACACCAATAAAAAACAACAAATCATCAGGATGAAAACGTCAGAAACAAATGAAGCAAAAGTTTTAAAGAACAAACCGATTTTCAAATTCTCGAGCTGCTCTGATAGGTGGATTTATGGCAAAATCAGAACAATAGGGAATAGATTTCGCGATCAGCTTTTTATAAGTATCGCCTATCACGAAAAATATAACAATACTTAGTGTGAAAAAATTACAGAACTTCGATCGAACGTAAGTGTAAACCCGGAATAATCGATCACAATCAATACCTATATACTCCTCAAACTTCCAAAACCTCAGGAAACAAACTCGTCCATGTTCAGACACATTTTTCCATTGATCACTTAAATTTTGAGCAAGAGTTCCAGAAGCCACACAGCTGATGATATCATCACTATACATATAAAACTTAAATTATGCACAAAATAGAAGATCTATCTAGTTCAATACAAACCATACATCTTTAGAAAAACTTACTTCTCATCCATAAGATCAAACCATAAAACACACGGTGTGTCACTATCATCCAAATCATCCTCTGTTTGAAGATATCCCACACTCGATACATTGCCAATCAGATCTGTTTTTAAAACAGTACTGAATATAAACACTCTGTATAGTATAAATTTGTGAAATCATCAAACTATAAATGAAAAAACCAAACACAAACGAATACCAAATAACAGTAGACACCATACTCACCAGACAGAACAGATTTAATATACTTTATGGTTGATAACATCTCTGAATACCGGAGAAGAGAGGAAGATATTATCCACAACAGGATCAATCCGTTTGACTAATGTACTACTCTTGAATATAATCTCAAACTTGTGAGGAGCAGGTTTCTCCTGTCCAATCGAACGGAAGACCATGAAAGCAAAGATAAATTACCACTCACCTTCTTCCAGTCGATTCTTGAAACGCGGAACTAAACTTGGAAGGATAGTCACACCAATCCTACAACCCTACATTATACAATGTAATTCAGCAACAACAGCAAAACCATTTAAGGATATTCTAGACTCGCAGCGTATATCCACCATACAAAACTCAAATAAACTACATGCAACAAATAGCTACAACAGAATAAAACAAATCTATCCACACACTACTCGATAGACGGGTTCAAAAGGAGAAAAATTATATATCGTATCTTAAATTTAATATTATAATAATAGATAATATTCATTTTAGCGTGGAATTTGGCGTTTGTGGTTAGAGATGAAAAATAATGTGGAACACCAAAACACCAATTTAGTTTTTTTCAACACAAAGTATACCGTTTGAGCCGTCGACGATGGTTTAATAGTAATATAATGAAATTGGATAATGATCAAACCAACTAAACAAATAATGGTCATGTCTGGAAAATATAATTCAACTAACAATTCCATCGAGTCCATAACAAACTAAGACTGTTTGAACACAGTGACTTCAGTTATAGAAGGGTTTCAAAGAACTTGAGTGCAGCCAAAGAAACTCGTCGCAACATAAACCTCTACAAAAAAAAATATAGAACAATATCGACACAATAAATAACAATCTCAATCAGCAAATAGGGTTGTTATAATAATTCTCACATCTATCTACTATTATCCTGGCAAACCTAAAAACACAAACGACGGTACTGTCTCTGACACTTTCAAAATCGTTAATGAAATTTTCGGCATAGCCTCCAGTCAAATAGCACGACATCCCCTATATAACTGCTATAATAAATCCAGTTATAATATACTTGATATAAATACACTAAAAGTAGACTATACCTATTATCTTTAATAAAAAAAATCGTATTATCTTTCGTTGAGACATCCCAAATGGTAGAGCTCTATCAGAGAAGTTTCCAATGTTCACCACTCTACCAATAAGATATGTATAACCAAACAACTGTTAACACAATCATCGCGTTGTTATCCAACACGCATTAATAAAATTTATCGGCATATATACTAACCAACACAGCAACTGGTATCTACATTCCCACTCAGAATCATCTATATATCAACAAATTCATAGAAACATGGTGCTGTTCTGCTGTACACATTTTGATGAGTTTTTTTTTGACAAACGAATCGTGAATGGATGACTCACTGTCTTGAAACCTTCTTTGACAGGTAAAAGATCAAAATCGATTAATAGAATCCAACTATCCTCATCCAAACGCTTGGCAAATATATCAGTATCATCAGGCACAACAGTTGCTTGAATTCGATCACCCTGAAAAAAGAGTAACACGTTTATACACTGTCATTGAGTGAGACATGAACACAATATAAAATACCTTCAAGTCCGCCAGGATATAGCTCAACGTTTCACCCTCGGCAGTAAGCTGCATGAATCGACGTAACACTTTACCCCTAAATCTCCATACATGAGTAAGATGGCTTAGTTCAGAAACATTCGGCATACATAGATCATATTTTCGATATATGGTCTTGGCCAGAAGATGTGACATGGTTGTTATAGTCGAGAAGAACGGCAGCACCAATTATCGAAAGCAATAGAATACAAAGGGTTCATAACATTTATATACACGTCTAATTTTCTTTTTCTATGATAATATTTTGGAAATATTCCATAGATCTGTTCAATTCTAGAATTATCCCTTTAGAACTTATTTTATATAACCTGTACTATTTATAATTTATTTTATACAACCATTACTATAGAATTATCCCTTTAGAATTTGTTTTATACAATCATTACTATATATCTAACACTATTATATATATAACAAAGCTACATATCACATATTTTGTATTCAATTTTACAACAACCACATAAAAATTATCTATTCGAAGTAGAGATACTATAAAATTATCCCTTTTTTACAAATATGATGAAACATATTTTATATTTTCACAGCAATAAATACAACCATTGATAAGGGACTATAATATTTATAAAATACTAAATATATTATCTACGAAGATCACAAATATAAATTTAAATTTATAACTACCCAATTTCCGCTTCTCAATTCTCGTGGTTATTCTAAAAAAAGATAGACACGACATATGTATAACTAATACGATCGAAACTAAAAATCCTATAACAATTGGCAAAGAAGTGAATGATATATAGCAACGTGGTATATATCACATAGCAAAACGATACCGGTTTTAAAAACATCAATAAAATGTATCCGCTGACTCTCGAATATATTATCCCTCGGCACAATAAATATCAAACTACTAATGATGAGGAGAAGGAAAATAAGATAACCAATAGACATACAAACCATCATCATATTAATATAACAATATAAAACTCGTGACAACAGAAACCCATCGGGTTGTGTACAACGAAAATTTATAAACGAATCAAGCACACCTTTATTGTATAAGCAAAATAAAATCCAATAGTAAGATCAGATAACATATCATAAATCGTACAAAGCCAACAAAAAACCAGTCAAAATAATATAGATGAGGAATAGAACCACAGAGACAAAAGAAAAAGATGATCAATCGAACAAATCGCAGTTTTTAGTATTAGGGTAATATATGACACCAAAGAAAAACAAAAATATTCCCACTTCTCTTGCCCAAAAACAACGATCATATATCCGAGGACCTCTAACCTTATCTTCATACCAAAAACACCAATCATGGGAAGAATCACACTCGCAGGTATAAATCGAATGCAGCATCAGACTACTAAACTTCGTTTTCTTCTCGATCATGGTAGGTAATCCGTAATTCCACCCCCATCCTCGCTCTACAATTGGCATACTTATGGTCAGAATAAATTCCCTCGAGAACAGAGTCAAATAAGAACTACCATCCCAGAATATCTTCTGCAGGATAGCATAAGTATACAAACCAATAACTAATCCCTTATCGGCTGACATTTTTATCCTATCCATACCATCACAAATTTTGCCAAAAATAAAATAATACTGAGCACATTTAATATAAATAGCATATGGATTATTGTAATCATAACACCTTTTTTTATAAAAGATTCGCTATGATTACAATTAGCATCAGTAACGGAAAAAAGATACACCGATTTGTACACAGATGGAGACTCAGCAACTCGTCGTAACTCTTTGCATGTACCCTTCACATTCAAGAGGTCCTGCAAAGATTTTTTACTCACGCACTCGACGATATATTCTTGCAAGTCTGCCGGTAAAGGTAGAAGAGTGGTCTCTTCCATTTTTTTGTCTCAATCCAACGAACGATCCGATAGCAACAAAAGAACAACCGCCTCGTATCTGTTTAAAATATATACTATTGAATATATATAATAATATACAAACCATCGAATAATATAAAACTTCCATTCTATATAACTATAATAAAGGAAATAAATTATGCTAACCAATGAGATAATTTAGGAAAAGCGATATGTAATCGATATAAACTAACAACTTCCATTTTTTAATTTACAAATATCAGTCGATAATGGCAAATATTATCGTTAGGATATATTCCCATCTAATAACCAATAAACAGATAGACGCTAAATATACAGCGAAACGTCGATGCACAACCTATAGAATTTGACAAACAACGCATAAGTCTTGTAATGTCCAAGGTATCGCTGACATATAGCATACACAGATGTTACGATCACTATATTATGTGTGATTATAAAATAATATCTAAAACTATAATTGCTGACTGACATCGTTCAAACCAAACACCTTTTGTGTGTACGTAGGAAAGCGAAAATACATATTTAGGTGTCTAATCTTTTGTAGCTCTGCCTACCATTTTAAAATGTCAAATCTTGTGATAAGTTTGTGTATCATTTTTAGATATAGCATAAATATAGTAGATTATTTATCTTATATACAGGATAACTAAAGTACCATATACCAAAATACATCAATATTGTTCTAAACATACTCGAAAATATAAACAGTCAGTTCAATAGAATATAAAATTGATATGGAAGAAGACTATTCTGGTTCTCTTCCATCACCATTATCACCGTCAGACTCGGAATCTCCATCATCATCGTACTCGTTGTCGATTTTTCTCACTCCACCAACCCTCATTAGACTGGAAAATACCTTATTATTATAAAAGAATTTGTGATATAAACATTGCGAATCATGTACTTACTAATATCAAGCATCCTAATATAATATTAAAATTACCTTTCTCTGAGATTTCACATTTCTGGAATAAAGGGATACCATACAATGTCCGATATTGATCCATTCGAATGAACTCGGTAGTCCCCCAATAAATGTGAAAAGTTTGCACAAAAATCTCAGTTCATATTTCCATGGAACAATATAATATGCGAGGGAATATGCTACCAAAAACTAACCACTGATGTTACACATTCTCCAGAACCTCAAGGCAACAATTGGAATTCCAAACCTGTGACCTAAAAGCCACATAATCTCGAATTTGTGTGCAAAATTATGCGATGTGTTGCATATAAGCTCCCTTCCACTGTTCATAAAGTTGTTCAATGATAATAACAAATATATTACGTTTATAATATAGAATATTCACTTAGGAAAATGTTACCTAATATCACGAGTACACTACAAGAAAAGGGTGTATTGGTAGCAGTTCACGGTAGCACGAATTCACCAACTGCACTAAAACTTGTAAAATCGATAGCGTACGTTTTAGTAGCGATAAATTAACGCTAGGGAAAAATATCATTAACCGGGAAAAAAAATTGTCAATTGTAGCTGTAAATTTTTTGGAGGCAAAACACTTAGTTCTTTTTTATTATTCCGCCATTTCATTCTTCTATCATGCAAAGTTAAAAGAGAAACCCAAAAATCTCGATAATTCCACCCAGATCTGCCTTCTTCCGTCGGTGTTCTCGTCGCTGATTGTTGTAGTCGTCATCGCCGTTCAGATTCCAGGTGATGAAACCCAGCCTCGATTTGTGGTGTTATGAACACTGAATTGAATTTTTGATTTTGATGATTTCTTTGTTTGTCTTGGATTTATTTGTTTAATTTCTTTGCAGCTTGTGCAATTTCAAGAAGAGAAGGAGGAGCTCCGTCAGGTAATACATTTGTTTCACCTCTGCTTCGATTTCGTGAGTTGTGATTTCGTGATTCTATTTTGATTTGAGTGTGCTTCGTTTTTTTTCTGTTTTGCTTTCAAGCTTGGGGCTTTTGGTCGTTTCTTTGTGGATTGAAGTCGGCTTAAATCTGCAGGATCTTATTGAGGTAATTATTTCTAGTCTATATGTATTGTCGTGTTTGTGTGTTTGAGTAGCTGGATGATTGAATATTTACTTGCCTGTTTCTTGCTGATTATGTGATTGACAATGTGTTTATTTTGTGATTGAGGTATTCTTATGTGTTTGTTTTGTTTATGTTAATTAGCGTTACAAACTTAGAACATATAAAATGGTTGAAAAGTCATGGGTTCATCTAAG
>KE153887.1:98586-109689 GCA_000411075.1 Sisymbrium irio
GATGGTCGCCATTTTCCCTTCTTTAGAGAATTTGGCGAGCAGAAATTCTGTTCTGATTGTTTTTGGTCGCCATTTTCTCTAAGGAAGGTGAAATGGCGACCTGAACTTGTCTTTGAGTATTGGTGGTCGCCATTTTCCATTCCTTAGAGAAACTGGCGAGGAGGACTTGTTCTTTTGTACCCTTGGTGGGTTTTAATGTTCTTGAAAATCTTTTCGGAATGGATTTTTGGTTTTTAAACTAAATTTTCGGGTCTATCTGTTCTTGGAGGGAGTTTTGGCCCCAACAATTTCCAAAAAACTAAAGTAAATATGATAAATAAATAAATCATTAACCAAAACTAAAAATCAACATCTTAGACATCTTATATATTGGAAAAACAAAAATAAAATAAACTAACCAAACAATAGTAAATCATAAAAAAATACTACCATTTAATAGTCCTGTTAAAAAAATTCCACTATAAAATTTCAGTTACAGCGGAAACAAAAAAAACCCAAAATTCCACGAAAAACCCAAAAAAGAAAAAATTGGTGCTTATATTAAATAAGTAAATCAAAGTAAAAAGTAATAATATAAAGCATGGTATAATCTTAAAAATAAAATAGCGTAATCTAAGCAAATAATAATAAATCATAAGAAATACCATTTAATGCTCCTCATAAAAACATGTAAACCATAAGACTTCAGTTACAAAAAAAATAACTAATATAAGGCATAAAAATCAGAAATGGGTATAATAGTTGACGAAAAAAATCATATCGAAAATAAAATTGCCAAGTACACAAAACACCAAAAACTCATCAAATAAGAGCATTAGTCAAAAATAAAGAAATAGTAATAGAAATTTGGAGAATAAAAAAATTTGTATCATTTTTATCCCACTAAAATTTCTGAACATAAAATGGATAGGTATGTATAGAGAGGGATGTGAAGAAGAATTCTCCTTTTATAAACAAGTCTAAAATAAGGTTATAATAAGAAAAATAATATTTAAGTTTGAAAATATTAATTTATCCAAAATTTTCAATAAATCAGATATATTATTATTATGAAAGAAAAAATTTAATAATTTTGAAATCATGATGGGTTTTAATGGAAATAGGAATAAAAAAATTTCTCATTTTGGAATGTGGAGATAGAACGTGATGAAAAAAATAACTAAACCAAATACATTATATTAATATGTCAAATTAGAAAGCTTCATATATAAATTGTATATTTACATGAGCCGGAAATCGGGAACAGATTTCTAACATAATTGCAAAAAATCATACTAAAACATGAATTATCAAACCATATAAAAGATTAAAACATAATGATATTATAAATACACAAAATTATAACATATTAAAAATAAATTAGTTTAGAAAATAAATAATAATCCGCGTGAAGTGCAGAAATTTCCTCGTAATAAATGAAATAAGATGAGAATGAAAGAAATAATGATTGAAATAAATATACAATAATTCTGAAGATATTCTGAAACTAAAGTAAAAGTTTCTGTGTATTCATTCATGAATATAATGTGTCTTTTATATAAGGAATTACAAGGCAAAAGATAAAGGAAATAGTACAATTTCTAAGTCAATAAGGAATAAAAAATTGTCTAAACACATTCCTAATGGAAAAAAGAAAACATTAAGCGCCTAAGTAATAATGGGCCGGCTCGGACCGGTCTGGTTATAGGCCGTCCACTTCCTGATTTATAACACTCCCCCATGGACGCCATGAGATTGTATTACACTTTGGATGTTACCTCATTAAAACCTTTCCAGGAAAACCCAGTGGGACAAAAAAATAGATAAAGAAAAAGTGTCCAACACGTATTACTCCCCCTTGTTTCAAGCCTCACTGAAGGTCTTTCATCGACGCATCCCAATAAGATGCATTAGCTTCTTTAATGTTGATGTTGGAAGCGACTGGGTAAATAGATCGGCTGAATTGTCACATGAACGGACTTGTACCACCTTGACTTTACCACCTTTCTGTAACTCGTGTGTAAAGAAGAACTTGGGCAAGATGTGCTTCGTCCTGTCTCGTTTGATGTAGCCGTCCTTCAGTTGAGCTATGCACGCTGCATTTTCCTCGTACATGATGGTCGGTTCCTTCTTCCCTTCAGACATTCCACAATCAACTCTAATATGTAGGGTCATGGACCGCAACCAAACACATTCACAACTGGCCACGTGGATGGCTAATATTTCTGCATGATTGGACGATGTGGCCACGATGGTTTGCTTCATGGGTCGCCAGGATATGGCTGTACCACCGTGTGTAAAGACATAGCCTGTCTGTGATCTAGCATTGTGCGGATCCGAAAGGTAACCTGCATCAGCAAAACTAATTAATCCATTTTGAAGTTGGTTAGTGTAAAATAGACCCAATTAGTTCGTTCCTTGTAGGTAACAAAGAATATGTTTAATCCCATTCCAGTGCCTTGGGGTCGGACATGATCTGAATCTAGACAGTAAGTTCACGGCAAAACATACATCTGACCTTGTGTGGCTCCCCAGATACATTAAGGCTCCTATGGCACTGAGATATGGAATTCCGGGACCAATGACGTCTTCATCGTATTTCTTCAAACCAAATGGATCTGTGTCCAAGTTTACTGACCTCACAACCATGGGGCTAGACAATGGATGAGATTGGTCCATCTTAAAATGTTTGAGTAGCTTTTCTGTATATGCCATTTGATGCACAAGGATTCCATCTTTAATGTACTCAAGCTGTAATCCCAAACAGAATTTGGTTTGTCCCAAATCTTTCATCTCAAATTTTCTCTTATGGTATTCAACTGTTTAAGAAAATTCTCCAAAGGTTCCTAGGATATTCAGATCATCTACATAATCTGCGATTATCACAAAGCCCTTTTCGAATTTCTTTATGAATATACATGGACTTATTGGATCGTTATTATAGCCCTCTTTTATTAGATAATCACTTAGTCTATTGTACCACATACACCCTTATTGTTTCAGTCCACAATGTGATTTGTCCAACTTTATACAATGTTGTTCCGAGTTGATGCAGTGGTTGAGGGAGCTCTCCTTGGTACTGACCCATCACGCAAGGCCTCTAACATAAACCGGAGAGCTGCAGCACGATCTGAGTTGGAGTTGGGAAGATCCTTCAAGCTTTCCCAGTTCCTCTCTTCATAGAACCCTTTGCTCTCCATGAACTTGACATCCCTTGACACCAAGACTCTCCTGCTTTCTGGATCATAGCACTTGTATCTTTTCTGAGTTGGAGAGTACCCAATGAACATGGCCTTGGTGCTCTTAACATCCAGTTTGTTCCATTCACCTGGGATCAATACAAAACAAACACAACCAAATACCTTTAGATGATCAAGAGAAGGTTTGGTGTGATTTAATACCTCAAAGGGAGATTGATCTTGAAGGATCTTGGTGGGCAGCCGGTTTATCAAATAACAAGCTGTCACCACTGCATCTCCCCAAAATCTTTTTGGGACATTCATGTGAAACATCAATGTCCTTGCCACTTCCATCAAGTGTCGGTTTTTCCTTTTAGCCACTCCATTCTGTTGAAGCGTGTAAGAACAACTGGTTTGATGGACAATTCCATGCTTGTTCAAGTATTGCTTGAAGGCATGACTAGTATACTCACCACCATTATCAGACCTGAAAATCTTGATCTTGACATTGTAATGGTTAGTAATATAATTTTGAAAATTTATAAAAGCTTCTTAGCACCCTATATTTAGAAGGAGGAAGAGTAATCCAAGTATATTTTGAATTTTCATTGATGAATGTCACAAAATACTTTTGATTCTCTCTTGATAAACAAGGTGATGTCCAAACATCACTATGAACCAGAACAAAGCAACTTTCATAAATATGAGAAGACTTAGGAAAGACAGTTCTACAATGCTTTCCTAAAATGCATGCTTCACAACTAACATGATCAAACTTAACCTCATGCATAACCAAGTTCAAAGCTCTAGCATTAGGATGACCAAGTCTAGCATGCCGAATAGCACTATGCTCATTAATAGTGGAATTAAAAGAACAAGGTAACTGAAGAGAAGCTTTAGTGTTCTCAAGAACATAAAGATCATTCTCGGTACTTCCCTTCCCAAGTACCTTACTTGTCTTAATATCCTGAATAAACACTTCATTAGGTCCAAATATTGCATAGCAATTCAAATCAGAAGTGTTTCTTTTCACAGCCAACAAATTGGAAGTGAAACTAGACAAATAAAGAGCTTGAGAGTTCTTATCAAACAGTTTCAAATTTCCAATCTCTTTAATGGAAATCTTATCACCATTAGCAATAAGAACAGTACCAACAGCTGGTTTCATATCACTTATCATGCTAGCATCATTAATGATGTGGTGACTAGCACCAGAATCAACAATCAAAGGCTTTTTACCATTCATAACATGATCAGATGTATGAGCAGCAAGCAATGGTTTGACACATTTCAAGGTGTGACTAGTATGCAAAGACTTAATCAATTTCAAGCAATGCTCAACAATCAATGACTTATCACACTTCAAGGGATGAATGGGTTTACTATCACCATTACCATTACCAGACTCTTTCAAGGCTTTTACAAGAGCATAAAGGTCAGCCTTTGTCACAAACTCAGTGGAACGCACTCATTGTTGATCCATCTCCTTCACTCTTCTAAGTTGATGGACCAGCCGCTTTCGGAGCTTGATGTCTGGCTCTTGATTTGCTTCAGTTTCTACCATGGTTTCTTTTGAGATGAGGATACAACGTCCAACATTTCCTCTTAAGGTGTCCCTTTATCTGGCAATACTCACAAACCCATACTTCTCTAACTTTAGCAGCACCATAACAAGCTCCCAAAGCACTGTGCCCCTTCTGGAAAGCATTCTTCAGAGTCTCCCAGAGCTCTTTGACGCTTCCACAATGATCATATGCTTTAAGAACATATAACTCCAAATATCCATGGAGGATGGAAAAAACAGACTGATTTTCATGGAACCACACCTCTGAATCAGTTGCTACAACCTCCTTTCCTCCTTCTTTGGTTTCAACACAAGGCACCTTGGATCCCTCAACATGGTTCCACATATTCCTTCTATACTCAACACGACTTTTGCAACTATTGCGCAAAGCCAATAGTTTTATGCTCATTTGAGCACAACTGGCAAGGAAATCACCATCTCAACCTGCACAAGAGACAAACTGAACCAACCAACAAGGTCTCAAGTTCTTTCACAATCAGATCTGGGAAACACAACCAGATCTCAACACAATAAGATTTCAACACTTCAACACAACCAGATCTTTCAAGAATAAAAGGAAAGATTCAATCTTTAATAAGGAATAAGAAAGGAGAGATCTTTATTTAGCTCAAAAATGAAGAACGAAAGATGAAAGCTTGAATCTTTTGGTTGAAACAAGCAAGAACTGAAAAAAGGATGGATCTTTTCAATAGGGATAACAAGAACAGCTGAAGAACAAGAAAAACGAATTTTTGGGTTTACAAAGTAAGAACACGAAAAATAAAAAAAAGCTAGGAAGAGATCCTGGGACAAAGAGAGGATTAATGGAAAGAAGAAGAGATTAGGCACCAGATATCTAACCTGGCTCTGATACCATGAGAGAAAGTGAGATTTAAGAGATATGCAGCGGATTTAGGGAGAGATTAAGAGGATTTGAGAGATTGAGAGAATATAGAGAGAGACTGGAGAGAAAGAGACACTTCTCATTTCTTGATCTACAAAACATAAGCATACAAATATTTAAAGACTAAAGCGTGAAGGATATGCCAAAAGAATATTCTAGGACAGCTAGAAAATAAAAGCAAAAGCATAAAGCAAAAGGAAAAGGTGGACAGCTATACAACTGCTAGTAATGGATAAGAGGGAAGCTTTAAACGTGATAGCAAGTCCTCGAGAGAGTTCGGGCGCCCCAACTTTGTACGTATGGAATTCCTGGAAGTTACGTCTTCCCGAACATTGCACGGACTCAATTCTTCTTTAAAATTCCTTTTCGAAACATTAGTTGAGCTTGGATGCACTCCCCAACTTTGCACTGACCTCATAAACCATCTTTTGCACTGACTTTGCACAACCTTGTTTAACATTGGTTATGAAGTCCCCATTGATGGCCGAGTTCAGTGCATTCATGTAGTCCCAGCTTACACCGTCATAGAAGATGCCCAAAATCTGCTCATCAGTGAACCCGTGATGAGGACACTCTCTTCTGTACTCCTTGTATCTCTCCCAAGCTTCACAGAAAGCTTCTCCAGATTGTTGTTGGAAAGAAGAGATCTTGTTCCTCAAGGAAGCAGTCTTGGTCTTTTTGTAGAACTTGTCCAAGAAAGCTGCTCTGCACTGTTTCCAATTAGTCAATGACCCAGGTGGTAATAACTTCAGCCATCACAAAGCTTTATCCGCAAGAGAGAATGGGAAAAGCTTAGACTTCAAGAAATCTGTTGGGATTCCATTGGAACCGGTTTTGCTGCAAATCTCCTCAAAATTCTCGATGTGATCCATCAGAATCTCAGGAGGTAGGCCATGGAAGAGGTGATTCTTCACCTGCGAGATCATCTGAGGCTTGATCTCAAAGTCTGGCCTTTGAATGGCAGGTGGTACAATCGCAGATCTGCTCTGACTGTAGGCATGCAGATTGTCCTTGTCACCGATGGCAGGTCGCGGAGGCCTTTCTCTGTCAGCCTGAGCTTTCCGCAACTGCTCCACCTGTTGACGAAGTTGCTGCATTTCGGCAGCTACGTTCTGGTCTCTGTCGCCCATATCGGATGTGTTATACCGGTTCTGTCTGTTCTCTATTTCTACTCTCACGAGCTCTTCGTTTTTCAGGGTAATGTGTTTTTCAGTGCAGTTCCTTCTTTTATTTCTTCTGGTCATGCACCTGAAACACAAACGAAAAGGAGGAGAAGAAAAAGAGTTAGCAAAATCTTAGTCTGAATTCCAAAAACAAGAATCAAAGGCAACATTTTGGTCCATGTCGCAAGGGCGCCAAAAACTTGATAGATTAGAAATTGTCTCTTTTATTCTATTGCAAGTGCACAACTTATAATTGTAATACCTTAAATTTGATTACAGAGGACCAGTGTCATACTATGATTCTACAAGATATAAGAACAAAGTTAAGAAGGGAATGGTTGGTTTTGTTGGTTTAAGTAACAACGATTAATAAATAAATGGATTTAATTCAATGGAGACAGATGCTAGACCAGGGCAATTTGCAGGATTTCCGAGAGAGCTATCGAATGACTATTTAAGGCACAGTTTAGCACAATCTAAAACTCAAACATACACATCTGATAATCCACTTTCGTCAAATCACTAACTTCATTTAACAACCTAGCATTCTAAACAATCGTTTGAACCTAGCAATCGTAAATGAGTACTAATGAACATGTTTGATATGTTCACGATCTGCCTTAGCATCAACTGTCGTTGGCTAAGGACAGATCGCTCACCAAAGTCTCTTCTAGTAATCTATAACACTTTTGATAAATAGGCAAACCTAATATCGCAGATTTAGTGATCAATTCAACATAATCATTAAGACTAACGATGGTGAAGATAATCAGATTTAAGCCCTATTTGCATTCAGTATATTAAATCATGAAATCTCTTGAAAGCGCCCTAATATAGCAAAGAGAACTACTCAGACATGGAAGTAGAGAAAACAACAACGAATGAAAAGGAATTAATGATTGATATATAAGCAATAAAACGGGTTCAGAATTCTTATCAAGAGTTGTAGAAATCTTCTCCCAAAGCTTACAAAAAGTGGCCAAGTAGTCTCTAATGGAATATGATAAAACGTGATAAAAGATAAAGAAGACGGATTGTCCTCTTATTCCACGTCCAGAAACTAGGTAAAAAGAGTTTCCTAATTTCTCTCAAGTGGTTGGACCAAGTGCTTCGGCTTGGAAGCATGTGCTCCGAAACGTCAAACTCGGGAGCATGTGCTCCGAAACGTCAAACTCGGGAGCATGTGCTCCGGCACTCAAACTTGTCATTTTGGTTCTGTTTTGACTCCATTTTGCTCCAAGTGCTCCAGCTGCTCCAGTCCTCGTCCTTAGCTCACAAATAGCGTAGAATGACCCAACAAAGACTCAAAAGACTCCAAAAACGGCTAGAAGACAAGGGTTATTATGAGTCAAAATAGCAACATATCAGCAATGTTTACCTAAGATACAAGCTTCACAATTTTCATTTGGAAAATGAATATTGGGCAACAATAAGTTTAAAGTTCTAACATGAGGATGACCTAATTTAGCATGCCAAATTGCAATATTCACCACACCAGCATTCAAACTAAAACCGCAAGAAAAAAAAGAAAAGGAAGAGGATGGTTTAGTGTCTTCAAGCATATAGAGTCCATTCTTGGTTGATCCTTGTCCAAGAATTCTATTGATCTCAATATCCTGAAAACAACATCATTAGGCCCAAAGATAGCAAGCCAATTCAAATAAGAGGTTGCTCTTTTAACATAAAGTAAGTTAGATGTGCATGATGGCATGTAGAAGGCAGTTGATTCTTTATCAAACAGTTTTAGACTACCTACTCCCTTGATTTGAATTTGGTAACCATTATCAATACTAACATGTCCTAAAGCTGGTTTGACATAACTAATAAGGCTTAAATGACTAATCATATAATGATTAGCTCTTGAATCAATAATTAAAGGCTTATGGACACTAGTCATTGCATTCGCATCCAAAGCATCCCAAGAGACATGAAAGCTAACAGATTGAATTTGGTTACCAGACTCCTTGAGTGCTTTTATGAGGGCATCAAAATGATATTTATTGACAAAATCAGTTGTCGCAGGAGTAATTTCGCTTGTTCGAGCCTCAGTGGTTTGATGTTCACCTGAGCCAGACCCCAAGTGAGCCTTGGAATCTCTTGTGTCACGCATCTGATTGCTCCTCCAGTTGTTTTATTGTGATGAACGAGAGTCCCACCGTCTTGACTGATAAGGAGGTTTCTTCAGGTAGTCAGGAAGAAGGTGTGGATGGAGAATATAACACTTTTCCTTGAGGTGTCCCGTCTTGTTGCAATGGCTGCACACCAGTACATTGTGATTCTGTCCAGGGCGGAAATGGATCTTATTTGCGGAAGCTTCAACAGCCTTGTTGGCTTGAGTCAGGTGTCCTCCTTTGGTGGTAAATAGACCGAGAGTCTCTTGATCTTTCGGGAGCTGGGAGCACACTTCTTCAAGGATAGGCATAGTAGTTCCCCTCACGATATGTTTTATCATGTCATTGTAGACTGGATCGAGAGTCATTAGGAGAGAGAACACTCTGTCTTGCTCCCTTCTCACATTGATTATATTGGCATCCATAGTTGCAGGTCTTAGCATGTCATGCTCTGGCCAAAGGGACATAAACTTCCCAAAGAAGTCATTGAACTCAACACCATTCTGAGTGAGAGTGTTTATTGCTGTTTTTACTTCAAACACTCTTGTCAAGTTTGAAACATTCCCAAACACATGCTTGAGAGTGTCCCACAGCTCCTTGGCACTTTCACAGTAAGAGTAGGCTTCAAGGACTAAAAGACTGAGAGAAGCCTGTAGAGTTGCGAATACTGCTTGATCAACTTAATACCAATCGTCTTTGTCAGGTTCAGCTCGATCCGCCTTCTTTTTTTCTCCGGCTTCGCTTTATTCTGGCTCAATGTGGTTGAAAACTTTGCGCTTACAAACCACAGCTTTGGAAGTTCTTTCCCACAAGAGATAGTTGTCTACGCCCTTAAGTACCACAGGGAGAGAAAAAATCTTGTTGTTCTCCATTGTTCAGCTTGTAAGAGTGTTGGTGTCGCTTGTAGCTGCTGAATGATTAGGTTGCGGACTAGAATCGCTGGACAGAAGAGCGTGAGCACTGGTTTGGTCGATTTACTCTTTGATATAATGATTGACAGCTCATGGATTGAATATAACTGGCTTGGAAGTGATTTTAGCAAGTACAGAAAGTTATTATCCAATGGACAAAAAGGTGATTCTAAGATGAATACAAATAAAATCGAATTTTTGGATATTGATGAAGGCTTTGAAGGATTTTTGGATGTAAATGATTTTAATGAGACAGGAAGGATGTTTCTTGCTCTGATACCATGTAATTTTAGATTGAATAAACAAGAATTCTTTAGATCTGAGCTATGAGTGATGAACACTGTTTGATGGACACGAATAGATCAGAGAAAGATTAAGGGATTTTATTTCCTTTAACTTGCTTATTACAATTGTAAGATAATGTACATATATAGGCAAACTAAAGATAAGCTATACACAGGTTGAGAGTGATGTTTATGGCAAGGGACAAATAAGAGAGAGTAGATCCTGAGATGGAAAGGGACAGCTCTTAACAGGTTGGTGAGACTAAAGAGCACCCGTGACTCTTTCTCTCTTCAGCTCCAACGGTCAACTCACTTGCTTCAAAGGAGAGTGCAACAGTCACAAGGATTCAAGTTGATACTACACACATTGAAGATTGTTTGTGACTTCCGTGTGTGTGGGAACCGAAATCCACCTCAATGTAAATAAGTAAAGATAATGTGAGGAACCGAGAATCTTAGAATGAGAACAATAAATAAAACCGTAAATTGGACAAAAAACTAGGGCAAAGAGAAGATGAGTTTTATTGCTTAGCCTGAATGCTTGCTCCGAGATGCTATTCCATGTCTTACAAAGAAAGAAATCGATCTATATATATACAAGATATCCTAAGTCCTAAAACTACTAAACTTTCGATGTGGGAACTTGAAGTTTCCTATTTCTTGTCGACTTTTCTTTCTTCTTTCGGGAAAACTTCCCGAAATCCTCGCTAAGTTTCTTCTTTCAGGAAAATTTCCCGAAATCGGTGAATCTTGAGGAGGCTGCTTCTTATCGGCTCGTCCAAAAATCGTATCTTTTTCCTTCTCGAATTAGGGTTTCCTCGGTTTGACGTTTTGCTATTTTTGATAAATAAAAATGTTACGATGTTTCCCGAAAACGACGTAAACTTCAGTGAAACATCGAGAAGTTTAAGAGAATATCGATAAATCCCCGAAAAGATTGATAAAAAGAAAAGATGCGTGTTCTCGTCCAGCTCGGCCCAAATTTTTGGAGGAAAAATGGCCGAGCCG
>KE153888.1:13704-26451 GCA_000411075.1 Sisymbrium irio
GGTGTCGAGCCGGACGAAGGCTAACACCCTCGTGGCGAGACAGACCACTGAGCCGGACGACTGGGTCGGCCGATCATCGATCAATGCGGCCGAATTGGCCATTTTTTCCTCCAAAAATGGTGCCGAGCCGTACGTAAACATGCATCTTTTCTTTTCTTGATCATTTCGGAAATTTATCGATGTTTTCATAAACTGTCGGATGTTTTGATAAATTCATGTCGTTTTCAGGAAACATCGTAATATTTTTATCTATCGAAAACGGCACGACGTCAAACCAAAGAAAACTTAATGTTAAAGGAAAAAAGATGTGATTCGGCCGAGCCGACAAGAAGCGACCGCCTCAAGGTTATCACTTTAACGAGAATTTCGGGAACTTTTCCCGAAAGAAGAAAGGAAAGTCGACAAGGAATAGGAAACGATAAGTTCCCACATCGAGACTTTGGCTGTTTTAGGATTTATGTTGGCTTGTATATATATAAATCGACTTCTATCTTTGTAAACCATTTTCTCTCGAGCTATCAATCATCTACAAGCTAAGAAATAAAATTTGTCTTCTCTTTGCCCTAGTTTTCATCTTTCGATTTATATTTCTGTTTTCGTTCCAAGATTCTTGATTCCTCACATTAACTTTACTTAAATACATTAAGGTTAATTCCGATTCCCACAATCAGCTCAAACGGATAACTGTATAATCTGAACCACAACTTCTCTTTATGACCATAGATTTGTACTGTACAAATCAAACCTAGAAAAATATCAATAATTTTCCACTCATAAATCAGAATGACAATCTGCTTTCGACCATGGATTAATATAAGAGTCAAGAACCTCCTTACCAAATTTCATATCAATCAGCAAAGGTTTGATTATCCGTTTGCATCCTCTATCATAACTGAACAGATTTCTGGTGGTTAGATAATCAGATAGAATGAACCGGCCGAGAAGAAACATCAATAATTTTTATCTCATACCTCCAATTTACTGAACCAGATCCTTTTTAAAAGTAGAGACTCTGGGTTTTCTATAAATATGTAGATCGTCACACAATTGTTCACGGTTCGTGGATAAAATGCCTCACAAAATCCTTCCACAAAACTTGAAATAGATTACAAGAATTAGGTTTTAACAGACTGACGCCTCATAATGAAATGACCATATCTCACGGAATATACTTCTGAATTGAGGTTTTAACAGATTGATGTTTTGGAAAGCTGAGACCAAGAGCTTTCCAATGGTATCAAGATCGTGATATGTGTCCTTCTAGATAGACGGAAAATTGGCTCGTAATATGAATGATCAAAATAGATGCAAACTGACGGCTGCATGAATATGTTGTGTCAAATTTTGGTAGATATTAGGTTTGTGCCGTTAAATAAGTAAAGAAGATCTTCTAGATTATGTATTTCATTTGGACTTCAAAAAATAAGTTTTTTTTAAATTTATTTTAGGTTTTTGAAGATTTTTTTGGGATTGGATCATGACAACTCTCAAACATTACAAAACCTTAGCTTTAGACACTAGATCTGAAAAGAAAAAATCACACTTCTCAAACCACTACTTCCTAACTAACTTCCTAACTAAAGGAAAACAATAAATCTAAAAGATTAAGTAAGAGAAAAGAAAGAGGGACGGCTGTAGCTAACGGAATCACCATACTCTGGTCATCAACCAAAAAAACAAACATAAACGAAGAGGATGAGAGGAGAGTTGAAGGAGAGAAGAAATCTGATTTTTATCATTTAATGCATAATACATACAAAAAATATCCTAACCACACTCTAATAATTATACAATAAATTACATTTTTCTAAGATTATTTCCCCAAGTTTTTCTTACAACTCAGCCTAAATCTACTCAATTTCTTCTGGTTATAAATTGCAAAGGTGTCATCGGTACATTTGTAGGCAAGTAGGAGTTGAGGTAGTCATCATTGTTTAGCATTTGGCAATCAACACCGGCGGTAATGTTCTTCCTGGTGGGGAGACTTGAATTGAGATGACGTTTTTGGTGAAGCTCTTGCTGCAACTACCACATTGCATTGACACGTGTTTTTCACTTTCTAAATACTTATATTTATGTAATCAATGCAATTTGTAAGTTTGTTGACAATGTTGTACCGTTTCGAAGCCTATTTGGCTTTTCAATGGAAAATTTAGACGAAAAGAAAAAAACAAAAGACAACGCAACTTTTTAGATTTTAACTTTTATGATGAGAATACATCCTTCGATAAAGTTACTCTTTCTTTTTGCTTTGAGTTATGTAATCTTCGCATTTCTTCGTAACCATAACAATACAGGATTACTTTTGAAAAAGCCAGACTGCCCAAAAATATGTCGGATCGAAAAAATGAACCCACTGATAAACCCAGAAACTTAAACAAGTAGACAGACAGACATCTGCATTATCTCCATTTTTGTCTCAACACAAAGCGCATAATATCTCGCAAGTTACAATCACCTGACAATGACCTTCAACGAGAGATTAAACCATCTTCCACCAGGTTCTTATGAACAACCTGCTCTGAAGTTCGAGGCAAAAACCGAATCAGGCAAAAAATACAAATATAAAGAAACGGGCCAAGACTGATCGTGATCTACCAAACAAATGTGTTTACCTCAAAAGTTTTCAAGTTGGCTTTCAGCCGATGTCATTGAGATTACAAGGCTTTACATGTTTTGGGCTAGCCACTGCTTGCACATACCAAGTACAGTGTGCGAATTGGCATGTAAGGCTTGATGAGCTACATACTGAACATCAGCCACGCTTCCGCTTTTCGACGCAATCTGAAAAGCGCTTTTCAGTCGGCCACATACCACGCAAGCCAGCACCTTTCTGCACTCGTTTACAAATCACACGTGCATTAGTCCAATGATTCAATTTATCATACACGAGTGATTTTATGTGTAAAGAAACCAAGATTAGTAATATGTTAGTGACTCATTCGACCAATGACAACACAATTTCAATAAACGATTACGACTGCAAAAGATCTTACCGATGGCTGCTTGTTAACATGTCTATGAGACGGTCAGGGCGCTCTTTGTGCTTGTTGGCATATACATTGATGGCAGCACCAAGGACCTGCAACATTTAACAAAATTTGTAAGTCTTTGCAGTATAAAAAAGGCACACCTATATATAACAGATTCTTCTGGCCAACAAATTAATTAAATAGACGTTTCCCCGAATAAGAGTTTAATGTTGGACCCCTAATAGTCTTGTACACCTTCAATGTTCAATACCTGATCCCAGTCATCATCTTGGATTGTTCCCTTAATGTTTTTGAAAAGTTCTGTCAATTGACTGCCTTTCTTCCTATCGGCAAGTGACGCAGCAACACCAGCATATATATCAACAGCTGCTTACAACGCAAAAGTCAGATACCATCCACAATAACACTTCACAGATATTAACAAAGAAAAAAGAACAATCAGGCACCTGAGAGCTTAAATTCATATATAACTTGAAAAGCTAAGTCAAAGTTTTTTTCAACAAGAGTCTCCACTATTTCACATCTTCTCCTGAAAATATGAGCCAAAAAACACATATCAGATGAAGAAATTTCTTCGAACTTTCACCAAAGCGAATATGATTATTTAGTCTGGGATTTCAGTTCTTTTTAAAAGTAGGCGTATCTTTCAAGGACGGCAGAAAAACTGGTGTTCATTTATCTAGACAAGGGAAAAGATATTTCCAACTATTATTTGATAGGCATTAGAGTTATGATACGAACTCTCTGTCTCTATATCTAGAAATACATATTGCTTAAATTTATGCAAGGATATTAGAAAATTTGTCTACACGAAATATAAGGAACAAGTTGTATCAACAAATGTTCGCAAGAAATTTCGTTTACAAACGATAAGCTTTTATGGACAAACCTGGATGTCTCTGAATCATTTGGATTTCCAAACAAGGAAAGCTTCCACGGTGCTCCTTCAGACTCATTGAAGGACTTTACCACATCGATCTATAGCCATAACGGACCCACAACGTAAAAAGTGGAGTTATAATCTATAAAACCCTAGTTCATCAATGATGACAAAAAATACTGTGTTAAAAAAAGGTTACCTGCATTTTCACCCGAGAGGACAACTTAACAAGAGCTTCTTCACTCAGCTTTTCATTGGCACCTTTTCCTCGAACACTCTTCGTAACAAGCTTTTTCGAGACTGAACCTCTATGGCGTGCTGTCAATGCTTCTTCAAAGTGTGCCTGTACCCAGATGTCAGGTAGAGAGCAATGTGCCAAAAATAAGAAGAGACATAAGAAACGTAGACGTTATCAAAGTTTGGGCAGCACTGCGCATGTTTGGTTTATTTCTATCCCTGCTTTTAAGTATTAAGTATCAAAAACGAATAAGACAGTTTAACATGAAACATAAAAAAAAAAAAACTTGTCTTAAGTGTGGTCCATCAGTCCATGGAACATTTAGAAGTGCTGTAGTTCAGATAACTGCATAATATTTGCAGACGGTAAAGAGAGCCTACGGAAATGCTGCCATAAATCAAAAAATTATTTGCCTAAATGTTTTTATTGACACTAAACCACTTATAATACTTAAATTACTACATTGCCCACAAAGCCCAAAAAATGCATCTGAAATAGCTCAGTTTGGATTCACTTAGTTGGTAAATATTTTCAGATAGATATTGCATGTAGCATTGCTAAACGTAGATATTAAGTGGGTGCTGGGGAAAGAGGTACTGGCTCTATACCTTTGCATGCTCAAGATGCCTTACAGCTTCCTCCTGAGTGGTAGAATTCATAAAAAGCTGAATACAGCAATACCCAGAGGTGACATAATCCTTCTTGAGTACCTGGAAAATTAGAAAAAAATCAGTTAATTAGCATTACGTTTAGTAATTCTAGTAAAAAGCTTAAGTCTCCCAGGAACCATACATGCTTGTTCTTCTAGGAACAGGATATAAATTTTTTTATACGTCACATGATTACAAAAAGTTTTTTGTTGCATCACTGTTAAAACTTAGAGTTCCCCATAAAAGATAAGCACAACCATAATCATAAATGCATATTATAAATTTGTTGAACTATAGGATCTGGACTTTTAAAGATGTAGTAGATGCTAACTTCAAGCTAAGGGTCAAGGTTTACGGTTCAGATTACATGAGAGGAGGTGCTAAGCACAGAGAATAAGACTAGCTAAGAATTTTGCGACAAGATGCACATTTTTGTACTCTAATGTTCCAAGTTATTATTTGTTCAAATGACTATATAATTGTATAGCAGAAGTACATGCAACACATGAAAGAAAAAAATTAGATCCTAGTTTGTCTACTAAAGGTGGAAAATTCCAAGTGCGAATGAACCATGACAACAAAGACGTTCTTACCAGAAATTTGTATAGGTAATTGAAATGCCGGTTGGTCTCAAAGAAAGCACATATACGTGTAAGAGATCCAGCTATGTACTGATTTATGGCTTGATCTTGATGATTTGCAGATTCAAGTCTTTCTGTAATTACTTCCTCGAGGGTTGAGATAGCTCCATAACCAACACAAAACTCGCACAAAATTTCAACGGTCCCATACTCGGTTGCCAAGGGATCTGTTCGTTGAGGTGACGAAGACGAGCTTACTGTGCTCACAGATGAAGTTTGCAATGGAAGGGGAAGAGCACTTTGTGGAAAGAATAACATGCATGCATCTTTAAAGTGACCATGTCGGAACATAAAACCAAGCAGGTTTTCGCGAGAATGCTGCAGAATCAGAAGAAACAAATTCAATGAGCCCAAACGAAAAAGTAAACTGTAAACTGTTGATATGTTTGCAAATAA
Organism: Sisymbrium irio; assembly: GCA_000411075.1. Lineage (NCBI taxonomy): Eukaryota > Viridiplantae > Streptophyta > Magnoliopsida > Brassicales > Brassicaceae > Sisymbrium > Sisymbrium irio. The sequence goes on from KE153888.1 coordinate 19,503, forward strand.
TGCTAACTGCATACAAACTCAGAAAGCAATAAAGCCGAGACACACAAGTATATTGCGTGGCAATTCTAGGAAAGCAAACTTGCAAATTCCAGAATACACTAGAATATTATCGACTTACCTCCTGCAAGTAGTTGGTACACTCAGAATAGCGAGTACTGTCCAAGTTGCTTCGGGGCCCATCTTCAAAGTCTGAACCAGGCAGAGAATTATTCTTTTCTGACTCCAGAGATCTCCTTGACCTCTCTGAACGTGGGAAAGTGGATGGCATATGTAGAACATTCAGGTATGAGTCCGCTGATAAAGAATCGTCCAAAATTGTTGGCGCGCTTTTAGCCAAATGGTCATACCTGACATGTATCAACAGTCCCAAGATTATCTTATCCATAGTCACCAATTTTTATAATTCCTTGGCTCTTAGCTCAGTAAGCTGCTTTAACGTATTTAGAACAAATCTAATGTATCATTCAACTGAAGTTTATTATATTGGTCAAACATTTTCCTGTCCTGTGACTAAATTACCTAAGACATACTAGAATAATAGATTTAGTTAAAGAGAGAGACTTACATGGAACGAACAGTTGACACATCTACAGGCGGGCCTCCTTCTATTGTATTTATTATCTCCTGAATGACATCAGGAATGTCTTCTCCCTTTAATTGAAAGGCTTGTCTATAGAGAGTACAGAATAAGAACTGTATTACTTACTGCACGTAACCTGAGTTGAAATATGGAAAAGAAAAAAAGAGGATAAAAATTCATGTGTTTTTCACTGCTTATACACTATAACGTACTTGAATTTGACACGAGCTTGGCCATATCGCTCCATCCGCAACAAAGCAAGACCCCATGCTTTCCACACAGGAAAAACATCAATCTGAAATTAATCATGTACACAAACAGATGTTATTGCGATGAAATGGCCTTACCATGGGGTATAGAATTAAATTTTACCTTGCATTTCTTGCTCATATAAACCGCCATACTGTACCGTTCCTCAGATATTAATCTGTCTCGAAGAGATTCGGATGACAATTGATCAGCAATGTCATCAAGAGAAGCAGCAATTCCAGACCCTAGGAGACTCTGCAGCAACTCTGCACGCCCCAACCAAATTTCTGCAAGTGAGAGAACTTCGGATGTTTCATCCGTTGATTGACTGCCAACACTGGAGCTGCCAGCATCAGAAGATATATCATCAAGATCTCTACTTCTATCACCGTTACTATTAGTCAATTCAGAGGCACCTATAAGCTTTCTCAGCAATGATTTCGCATAAGATAAACCCTGCACAATCAGGGAAAATAGCTGTTTTAGTAATCCACATCAACAACAACACTTCCCACTCTCAGGTAAACAAATAATAATATATCCAAGATCGACCATGTATGTCCCTTGTATTAAAGGCCATACCTGCACAAATGCCTCCGTTGCATGATAGGCTCGGCCAATCGTTTCCACAGACGCAAACTCTGATAACTTCTTGGAGCTCAATACGTTCTTCATTTGATTAATGCATAAGTCAATGGCAATTCTTGCTGATACTAGCTCATCTGAACAAAGCGAGAGCAGAGCCTAAAGGAAGAGTAGTGTCATAAATGACTGAAGCTTACAGTTACTGCCACAGCTGTAAATAAAGATAGCAATACCTTGAAGAGAACAATATCTGGGGTGCTTTCATATTTGTGAGATGCACGTACAGCTTCATCTTTGGTTGTTTCGCCACTTAACATCCATTCTTCTGCAATAGAAACAGAAGGTAGTCTATCTTGCCCGTCTGCCGAATAAGATGATCCCTGGTCCTCTGGAATGCCTGTCATCGCCTCCCAAGCAGCTCTCTCAGATGCCCCCAGACCGGAATTCTTTCTTTTACGAACATCCTTTGACGTCGTCCTGTTATCAGCATTACGTGGAGCCCATGAAAATGCTCTTCGAGCCTCTCTCTGAAAATTGCTTAAACTACTTGTGAAGGATGCTTTTGCTGGCCCTGCCCTTTGCTTTTGTCTTAGCCGTGACGCAGACACAGTTATTCGAGGTTCTCTTGGCGGTGGGCTAACTGTAACAGCAATAGCTTTTGCTACATAGGCCTTGATAACATTGTTGTCTCTTAATGCTGGAAACTCCTTGAGTATCTGAAGGAACATAAAAGTAAGTCTCAGAAAGTCATCAAGGGCGAACATAGCAAGGAGAATAGAGGAAATCACCTTTTCTAAAGAAAGATAGACATGAACAACAGAGTTACAGAGGTGCATTCACAAGAATAGAGAATATGCAGCAAAATAACGAAATTAAACAATAATGGAAAATTCAAAAGAAAATTGTTTCTAGACATACCAGTGAAGCATACTGTAATTGTTTTCTCATCAGCAGAGCTTCAAATATTAAATGAGGATGCTCATGAAGCGAAGAGCATCTCTGTTGCCAAGGAAGCGGCAATGCAGCTAAAACTTTCAGACCTAAGGCCCAGGAATTAAGCCGGGAAACTTCCAAATCCGACAGATTGCTATCTCTTCGCTTCAGAAAGAAATGGACCTACAGAGAAGACGAAACAAACATTTTTCTAAACTCCAAAGCAATAAATGACAAAAGAAAAAAAAAAAAATTTGTTACCAGGAGCTGTTTTGAACGAAGGTCAGGTAATAACTGCATCGCACCCATAACCACTGGTAGAGCATCAGCCGAGTCTTGCAGTGAAGATAGAAACCGAGAGGCTTCTGCCGGACCACCACCATTGAGTGGATCAGTTGTTAGAAGCTTTACAAGCTGTCGTCCTTGCAATTCTCTTCTAAGATCTATTGATAATTCTGCACTGTCAGCCACTTCCAGAGCAGCGGAAACAGCTCCTTTCCCAGCCAATCTCAAAGCCAGTCCTTCAGGATCTTCTTTACATTCGGCTTCTACCTGTATCCCATTCAGAATTATGCCATACCAAGAGTCAAACATTGATCTCAAACAAAAGGGAGAAACATTACCTCTTGCCAGCTACTATGGCGATCATCTGCAGAAAGTATGTGGCTGTACTTTTGGAGAGCCTTTCTCCTTTGCAACACCTAGTTGAACAAAGAAGAATGAGAAAAAAAATAGGCCTCAGCTTGATCGAGAACTGAAGTTACATGCAGGAATCTAGTACTGAAAGCAAAACTCCCTTATACCTCAGAGCTAATTGGATTACTTTCTAAAAGATGACAACTACACATTGTAAGAACATTTAAAGCTGCATCAAGCTCCCACGTATGCATGTACCTGAAACCAATACGTACCAGAATTTCAAAAACGATCCGTGACAGAACAAACTGCAGGTAACTGTTTGTAATAAGATTCCTGAGTCTTCTAGCATAAGCATTAATCCCACATTATAGCGTGTTTACACAACTATAGATAACAAGCAAACTAATATCTGGCAGACTTAAAATGTCCAGAAAATAGAAAGAATGTCTTAGGGTGAAGCACTTAAAACGATATACCATGAATAAGCATAGAAATATAGGATAACATGGTTTAAAACCTATTGTGGCGCCAATTACTTTCACTGAAAACATATAAATTAAAAGAAATGGTGCAATATCCAATACATTAGTTTGATACACAAATAACCACAGAATCAAGATACACAGTCTACCATATCGCTCAGTTTTACACATCTATCTTATTCCTGGAGCTTATATAATCCTCTAATCACACTAGTTTCTCCATTTTTTTGGTACATCATTACATCACCACATAATTAATTAGGAAATAATATATATCATCAAAGCAGATTTTGCTCAGAACCTAGAGTAGTTGATTCTTATATTTACTATACTGACGTTAGATGCTAATTTTTCTTTTATCAACTTTCACCTAGTGATGGGTGGGGCGAAAGCTGAGTCGCATCTAAACATTAGCTGACTCAGCGTGGCGAAACTTATTTTCCAAGAACCAAACAAAAATGCGTAAACCAATCTTTGGTTCTCAACCCAAGTGGCTTATAAATACGTCATACTGCACTTCATGGTTGTCATAAAAAAATATAATAATACTTACTTAAGAGCAAGTGTCGCAGCAAGCTGTTTATCCTTTAGCCGCAGGCAATACTGCCAACTATTGCTCTGACCTCCATGTCCCTGAGATCTACCAAATGCTGATGGATATTCTTCACTGCTTTTGATTAGGAGCTCAAGTAACCAATCAGAAGCCCCATTTCGCAGGAAGCGGTCCGAAAGTGCTAAAGCATCCATTAGTTTTCCTTCATCAATTAATCTAGCATAATTCCAATAAAACGAACACTTAAAGTTTCAAAATAACGAAATCGAATAAAGGTAATCCAGAAAGTACAAAATATTCAATCTGGAAGACAACAGACGCTACGAACCAAAAGAAGAAGCAGACAAATGACAGAAAATGGCATACCTATTTACTGCTTTCTCATATGGTACTTCATTCTCCCAATCAAAAGAGAGGAAAACTGTAGGATCAGTTCTACCAATTCCAGTATCAAAGGGTCCACCATCACGAGCACTGTAGTCTATCAATGCTAGTTGAATGTTATTGTTAGAAAAGCTTTCTTCCGCATCCGAGTCCGAGTCACTGTCATGTTCACGAAGTCTCTTGATCGCAGTTCTTTCATCAGGTTTAATCCGCGTGTCATCAGGTGCTTGTTTAGGTGTCACAACATATTCAGAAACACGATGAAGGTTTGTCTGCATTTGTATCCATCGGTTTAAAGTAGGAAACCTGTGAAAAAGGTAAAACATTACAGGAACATAAGAACAGAGTTGAATTTAAATTTAAGGGAGGGAAAAATACTTTGACAATACCTCTCAGACTGATCAAGAGAAAATTCATAAAACAATCTGTCTGCATCAGGAGAACTTGAAAACTCATCGTTCAAGGAACTAGATATGACAGAATCACTGCCGTTGTACAATATGCTCCCACCAAATACGCAAGCTAAAACTGCTCGTACAGGGGATATTTTTACTAAGTGCCTGATTATATCCAGCTGAAGAGGATACAGAGGGACGCCAGGTGTTGCTGAGGAACGGACGTAACAGTTGGGTTTAGCCTCTTTTGAAGGAGAGAGCACTTTATCTGAGTGAGCAGGCGGGGTGGACGGAATCACAGGAATACAAGCCCATCCATGACCAGAACGTGGAGGATAAACTGGGGGAACACAGGCAGATATCACTTCATGAACAAAATCAGCAGACATAACCTCAGCAACTTTGGCAGCTGCATCTGTGCTACTTCGATCAAACACCAGACGCGTCAATAGCTGCAACATGGACCAACAATTAAAGGTTATACATAGATCTATGCCTAAAAGAATATTGGATTCATTGTCAATTTGAATACCATTTCCGCACCGGTTCATGTTTAGTAATTACCACACCGAGGGCCAATACTATTAACATAACATCACGATATTAAGATGTCACTAATCTTGAATATAAAATACTAGAGTTAACAGAATCAAAGAAAGCGAAACTTAGTAATTTGTCTCCAAATAAAACTCGAATGACAGGATTAGACCACTAGTCCACAAGTATGAAAAGCATGGAAGATAGTTCAAATGACATATATACCGAGAACAAAAAGCCAAGAAACACTTACGTCTTTAGGCCATTCATAAACAAGAGAGAAAAAGTTGAAATCATGGGTTGTATCAGTGCCGTCTACTATGTCACCGATAGCAGCAATATAGAGGATGAACTGAGATAGGTAAGTAGAGGTTTTGTTGCTTAATGGGCCAAATGACCTCTTCCCCTTCTCTTCGCTTTCATGTGAAACAGGATTTCCATCCACATCTCTACTTGCTGAACTAGAAGGATTTTGCTTCATATATTTTAACCCAAGACCAAGAACTCCATCCTTCTCCATGGCCATGTCTGATCCGTCATTTTTGAGTACGTCGACTTCTGGTTTTTCATCAGCGATTGCTCTCGCTAGGTTATGAAGCTTACCTATTGTTCGTTGGAAGACCAGTTAGAACTCCATGGAAGGTCTAACGTATATAATTAGTAAAAAGGAACTAACTCAACTGTATACTACATCAAGAACAGACAGAGGGGGTAGAGAAAGACAACAAAAATACCACTCAGAAACTGTCGCTTGCCCCTATGAGCATCCTCAATCATTTGATGCAGCATTGCAAGAGCACGATCCTTTTGTCCCTGTCTATGAGATTCCGTGACAGATGAAATGATGGTATCTCCAGTAAAACTGGCTTGAAGAATTTGAGGGTTATCCTGAAACATAACAGTTCAGGATATTCGTTAAAAGGCATCCAAGAAAAAGAAAATATCTTAACTTGTTTTTGAGCGCCTCGGAATTCATATATACACATGAATGCAGGATTTACAAAGTTTTCCTCTGAAATGGGAGAGAATGAAAAGGTAAAAAGCAAAAGATTTCTGCACTCACATACACTTTTTAAATCATAAGAGCAGTTTTATATTCGTCATCTCCCTCTCTTAAGCATCCAGGCAATTAAAAAAAAAATTCTATCATCTTACGATAATAGTAACAATTGTACTAGGCAATATCACCAATATTAATCAATTCAAAATTTTAGCTAGCAAAAAAAAACCTCATATCGAACTAAACGAAAGTTGTGCCTTTCTTGCAACTTGCAGACTGACCTGTTCAAGGAATTCCTGCAGACGCTTTAAGATCCTTCGCAATACAGAGATTATTGCAACTTCGTGGACCTGATCCCAGTAAGTAAATCCCACCTTTGGGGATCCTCCAGGATATATTTCGGATAACAAAACTTGGGACTGCATACAAAGTAATAACTACTTAGAAAACACAGGACGCACTTCTTGAACCCCTTATCAATGGAAGAGTGTCAGTTCTAAGAAGTTAGTAAAAATATTAAACAGGCACTATCTATTAACTACCGGCACACTGACCGAATATCTATGGAAACCATGCCTCAACTTTAATTAAAAATATTAACACCCCCCCCCC
>KE153888.1:36118-48571 GCA_000411075.1 Sisymbrium irio
AGGTTAAAAATGCTGTTTTTTAGGATAGATTAGTGTTTGAATCAGAATGATTTTTTTTCTTTGTAGAAGATGACTACGTGAGTTTAGGAAATAAAATTTTGTTTTATTAAAATTGTGTCCTGAAAAAAATGGATTTGACTAATGGGTTTGTGTTAAATAAATGGATTTCATATTTATGGATTCAAAAATAATAGTTTTAATCTGGTTAAAAAAAATATTTATCTATTATATTTATAATAAAAAATTAGGGGGTGTCAGGTGATCCACCCTTTGTATATGTAGGTCCACCTTTAAATGTAACCAAGTGATCATAGACGGCGAGAAACGGATTAAAATATACATACACAAAAAGAAAGATAATGAATTATATTATTCAAACAAGTGAAAACATTTTTCTATATTTGTATTATTCTATTTGAATTGCAGCAAGAAGAGGAGGCGAAGGAGGCAAAAGCCAAGAAGAACGCAAAAACGGAAACAGCAGTGGGAGAAAAGGGAAAGAAGAAGGAAAAATATGTAGTCGCAGGATAGCCAAACACCTGACTATGGAGCAAGCAGCAAACTGAGCAACCGTAGTGTGCCTGTTAATTTGTAACACCGATCCTGTTAGGTCGAATCGCTGCGTCCAGGCGGTGAAATGAGTTTTTATATAAACATCTAAGGCGTTCTACTATAGATATGTGTATGTTTAGATGTAAAATGTGTTCGAATTTAAGTTAGATGCAAATCATGGTATGTAATTCAGAAAAGAAACAAGAAAAAATCATGAAATCATGAGAAAAAAACGGCAGCGAAAATTATGTTAAAAAATTGCAGGGATGGGGTTGAAGACGAGAGAATTTATGTCATTTGTCACTCATTAAAACAAAAACAAAAAAAAATCCGCTGCCTTACCTTCGAACTGGACATGAGCGACCTTATTTGGTGACACAAAGCCACTGGACCAGGCGAATTTATTTTGTTTGTGTTGCATAACTAATATATATAACTCTTTATGAATATAAACATTAAAAATTAATCTCCGATTACTCCCCGAGTAATCTCCGAATAACTGATTTGGCGCTAGGCCCATGTCGAGCGCCCGACTAACGCCTAGCGTATTTTTGAACAATGGTTTTACATGTAGTTTCGTACATTTTGTCCATCCGCAATGACCTTCTTCAGGTCTGCAATTTCTTCACGAATTTTTGATAGTGGGTAGCATGAATTCTGCAAACCTCTCTTCCACCTCTCGAATCCTTGTGTGAAAGTTTTCAATATCCTCTTCCACAGCGTGAATCCATATTTTCCTTGCATGTAGGCCATCATTTTTAAAAATATATATTTTCTATTCTCAACCATCTATGTAATAGTAAAGTAATAAGTACACTCACTTCATACGCTTTGCAGGTGAAGTATTATCTGCAGTGTTAGGTTCGATTGCATGTTGAAGGATTTCACGAACGATTTTTTCTTCATAAGGACAATGTGTCATAATGCCATAATTAGCATCCACCACGTGGAAGAGTCTCTCAGCTAAGGATTTGTTCCTCTTATTGAAATGGTACTTGGGGTTATTCGTATGGAAACTCTAGACTTGTGTGGTGAAATGAAAAGGATTATTAAAATATATAGGATTACAAATGAGAGCCGTAAATACCACTAATGTGGACTGTAAAATAACACTTAATGTGGTTCGCTTATGCTCATGTGTGTCGTCTTATTCCATATATGTCTTTTTCCCAGTATTTTTCCCATGTACAGTCTTTTTCCTAAGTGTGTCGTCATTTTTTCCAACATACATGTTCTTAGTTTCAAAGTGTTATATTTTTACACACAATTGTACGTTGTGGGGTTTTCACATGTTACATAATCATAATTTAACTTCTCTAATTTTACCACTTTTCTAGGCGTTTAAAGTACATTACAAATGTTTCTATGCATGCACATATCATCAAAACATTGTACGCATCTTTTTCATTTTGAGTGTAGTTAACATAAAGATAGTCACCATAGAAGATACAAGTGTTTTATGTGAATATATTCCAATAACTATCCATAATTCGTTTTAACTTATGGACTTTATCCAATATTTGATCACATATATATATAATACTTCTTTGTATATGTCCTTAAATTCTTGTTTAATTTTCTCAAAAATTTGTTAAACTTTGGTTCAATGAAATTTACATAGTAGTACCAATACGAAAGTCAGTTCTGCCAAGTGTTACAAAATGATTGGATTAATACGAAAGATATTTTTATCAATACAAAAGCCAGTTGTACCAAGTTTTACAAACTGTTTGGATTAATACGAAAGAAATTTTTACCAATACGAAAGCCAATTGTACCAAGTGTTATAAAATGATTGGATCAATATGAAAGATAGTTTTACCAATAAGAAAGCCAGTTGTACCAAGTTTTACAAAATGAGAATCCAAAATAAATACAATTTCATACTCTGAGTTAAGGTTCACTCTGAATCTGCTCACCATCAACAGTCTCACTCTCAACGGGTTCACTCTGAACTAGCTCAAACCCAATCAGCAAACCGTTGTCCCTTCACCCTTTTATTACTTGTTTTCTTCTTTTGACGTTTTTCTCCAGCCGAAGGAAACCTTGTCTCTTGGATCCTTCCGCTTTCTATGGTGTAAGATGGAGGTAAGATTTTCCTTGCTTTTATTTCATCAGAAATTATCCATTCAGACATATTTGGTACTGGGTAGATGGTTCTATAATATTATAATGTCCACTACTCCACCCAATAATATTTGGATTATTGAGACAAATCGTGTACATGAATATCTTGTGGCTTATCCTCACGATTCATATATAAGATGACAGCCGCTACTACATGCACACAAACATACTTGTTTATATCAAACCGCCTGCAATTGTATTTTTTCTTATCAAGTTCACCACATAAAATTTCCCATTTTTCTGTGTCATAATGTATTCAAGTTCGAAGCTGTTTAGCTCTGAAACAGCGATGTGCTTCCTTGCATCTAACGTGCATTACATTCTCCAAAATGCACAAGTTTATGTCCATCTGATCCTCAGTATGAGTCCTTCATATGGGTGTTAAACCATTTTTTCAATTATCGTATCAATCATGCACAATAGTGAGTATTTCCTTTCTTTTTAAAAAACAACGTTCATTCATTATACAATATTCGAGGAGTCTATGTTGTATATTTTGCCTGGAAAGTAACATATTGTCCATTTATCTACCTCAACACGATTATCCATATACTTTGCAGTTGAATGATATATCCTTCCAATTCACCATAAGCATGTTGGGGTCAAAACCCACAACCCCTCAGAGATTGATGACCCAGAAAGACTAAGTATGAACTCAATGAACAAATTTATAAATCTGATTGGTTTTTTAATATGTTTACATCCAAAAAATCAAAAATTGAATAAACTGATCTGAACACAATCCAAATCTGAAGTTCTACTTAGAAATAAAAATCGAAACTCTAATAAATCGACATAAACCCAACCCGAATCCTAAATCCTATTTAAGGATAGCATAATCTGTTTTATTTGTTCAGGTTTAGCTAGCATAATATGATTTCATTTTGTATATTTGGTTAGTTATTTTTATTCAGATTTAGATTTTATAAATTTTTCATTATTTTGGTTACTACAATTTTGAAAAATTCTGAAATACATGAACTCGGGTTCAAATCCGAATCTAAACCCGAAATAAACTAACGTAGATCCAAAATATATTACAATATAGAAACTGATATCAAACTCAAATCCAAAATAAACCGAACTGAATTCGATGAATAAATTTAAATTAAAAAAACCAATCGGTATTTATATATTTAAAATCTGAAACCCAAATACACCGATCAGAATCCAATCTGAAATTTAAACAAACCGATCATAATCTGACCTAAAACCCGAATAAACCGATCAGCTACATGATCATCTGACCACCCAGTCCCTAACTGGTTTTGAGTTTAATTATATGGCCACATCGTTAAGCCTTAAAATTTTAGACCATATACAATGAGTTAGTTGAATATGATATTCAACTGTTTAATAGGTATACTGGTGTGTTGAATAATTTTATGAAGATGAGATGGATTCTCAAGAGTTGAATAGTTTCACTTTGTTAAAATCAAAAAAGGAACAATCAATTTAACACATGTCAGTTATTCACTAGAGAAAGGCAAAAAAATCAACGGAAAAAAAATTGGATGATAATTATATGTATAAATGTGGCATGGGTTCCAAAAAATAAGGAGGGTGAGATTTTTTTTTACATCTACATTATTGAAAGACAGTTATTGATACGAAATTACATTAAAAAAATAATATATATATATATATACTAAAATTTATAATTTTTCATACTCTATAAATAGAGACTTATTTCGTTAGATTTTGACACAGAAAAAATCATATTCTTAACAATAATTTTTTATATAGTTTCGCAAAAATTCTCGTTCTATAATTTTCGTCTTTGTTGAAAAAATGGATCCAAATAACAACCCTTCTAACACCCAAAATTCTTCTAATTACTGTTTTAACTACCCAAATACCAACAATTATCGATTTTTCAAATCAATCCTCTAACCAACCCCAATATATGCCAAATTATGGTTTTTCACCAAGTTTCTTCATGTCATCAGCTATTCCTAACTATCATCCATATTATGTTTCGACGATGTCATATTCCTCACAACCACCTCATTATTCTTCTACTCTAACTGGTAGTGAAGTTGTTCTCGATGTTGGAGCAATTGATTTTCCGGAAATTTCTACTCAAATGGCTCATGCTGGTGGAGGTGGTGTTAATGAAGCAACTCCAAGTCCCTGCGATTCAACCCATGGTCCACCGGAAAACCCGAAATTGACCACTGAGAAAAACTTGGTGCTATCAAGTGCTATTGGCAGAAACCAAAATTAGTGTGAATCATTTTGGAGGTAAAACTGTGTGATTGGCTAGATCCAAATTGTGTGATTCAAGTGTACATCATGTATAGCAAGAAAACCTTGTTAAAGACGAGATTCAGAATGTTACGTGATTAAAGAGAATTTCAAGTTTGTGAGTCGAATCTATTTTATATGTGTTTTATTAAGTTTTTCGTGTGCTTTTTAATGTATTGTATTGCATTTCAGTTTTTTTAATAATAATTCTCTTTATTTTTGGTTTTTATTTATAATTTTAAATTAAATTTTAAAATAAGGAAATTTTTTTATTAAACTCTTAATCTTTTTAATTATTCAGTTAGCAATTTTTATTAATATGTAGTAATTGAAACAAAACATAAAACACAACATGAAACAACAGAGAAATAATCAAATAAAAAATGGTAGGTTAAGATATTGAATTTTATTAAACAAATTAAGTATAAAATTTTAGTTGGTACTAGTTATTAGGTGCAAGAGAGAGGAAATGGTGTGGACCAGAAAAGAGATGATGTGAAGAGTGTTGATAGTTGAAATCATTGTGGATAGTCTTAGAGTTAGGTGGTTTTACATATCAGGTGAGTAGAGCCATTGTAGGACATACCCAAATATCCCTCCTAAAACCACCCGTGAAACTATATTTGAAATTTGTTTAAGCTAAAAAGTGATATTTATCTTTAACAACCACATACCAAACTGGATAAATTTATTTTAATTACTGAGCAAATTTTTCCCAGATAAGTAATCAGTCTAACAGTTTTATGATCATTTTATTACAATGCTAACCGACTGTTAGTGTATCTCATCATTTAAAACAAAAAAAAATCAAAAAAAAAGTGAGGAAAAAAAAATGTTGTAAACTAATGAGAGAATTGATGTGTTTATTCATTGATCATAATGTTCCTTTATATAAGGATTACAAGATATTGAAATATGGAAAATATCCAAATCCTAAACCAACTAGGATTATGAAAACTATTAATACAAGGAAAATGAAATATGGTATTTGGCCGCCTTATGATCTATGTGAACCTGATGGGACTATCGCCTATGGTTTGGTTATAGGTCATCCATTATATGATGTATACCACTGCTCCTTAGATGTCATTTTGTAACATTTTCGATGTTGCCTCATTAAAACTCTTACAAGAAAAACCCAAATGGGACAAAACCATGATAAAGGAAAGAATACAACACATACGCTACAAGGAAAATGTGTCAAAGGCGACAACTTTTACCGTGAAAGAAAGTAGTCGGAAGTTTTCTGATAATGTTCTGACGTTTCAGTAAGGAAAGGTCGAAGGCGACGTGAATTTGTCGGAAATTATTGATACAAAGAATTTGTCGATTGTAAATCTTTGTCAAGTTATTGTCAGAAATAGAAAACTTACCGACTAATAAAATTTGCCGGAAACTTCTCAAAATTGTTGTCGGAAATATATAGGTATAAGAATTTTTCCGGCAATATTTGAGTTCTCTGAAACTGGTCGCAGACGTCGTCGGAATCTCATCTGAAAATGGCCGGCTCATTAAAGCGACCAAACAAAGGTTCCAATATTTTTCCGTTCGAATGTTGACGTTACTAAGTTTTGAGAGTAACTAATTGGCATATTCACCTTTGAAAGAGACCGAAGAATAATGTTTAGTAAATTAAACACCCTAATGTCAAACGATAATGACTGTAAAAAGATTTAAACGTTTTGTCAGATTGGTAAACCAGAGTTATGCAGAGTCACTGGCACTTTATCTCCAATTTTTAATTCAAATCGCTGGAAGAATTACCTCTGTCTGTGATTGTAAAATAAAGCCTTCGTCAATTTACCCCCAAATTGTAGAAGAAGAGAAAGGTGAGTTAATTAAGTTTTTCTTTTTTCATGTGTGTCAATAAAATATACGTGGCACCATTTCACACCATATAATTTTAATGGCTGTGTGTTAATGGTGTTAAGTATATTTATTTTTCATCACTTAAATTATTCCTCCTTTTCAGAAAGCATAATAGCTTCGCGGCTACTTCCCGACGGCGAAGTGTCCGTCCTTTTTGCATTATCTGTCACCAAATCAAGTGCCACAACATGAATGACGGGATTTCGGGAAGAAAATCTCCACCTCGAGAAGGAAATCCCCTTCTTCTCGGTAATAGCTCGAGAAGATTTTGCCATTTCACAGCACGATGTCAAATCTCCTCTCCCATTCACAATTACCTTCCCCATTTCTCTCATGTCCTCTCACAGGCCTGCCCTACATAAATCTAATTTTCCAATTGCCTATGCGAATCCTAGAAGAGGGAAGATATTTGTCGGTATGATCTCGAGACCTGAACTTTCATTTCGCGCCTCAATTTTTAATTCATTTCATATAGGCGGGCAATTAATTTCGAGGGTGACTATTACTTATATACAATATGTATATGTTCTACTAAACCTATAATCTTTCTTATCTCACAAAGGCACGATGACGGTAACAAAACTTGCTCTCTACTCTCACATATCTTGCTTAATAAACATTATTTGCTGTAAGAGTTTGGATATTGTTAAGGTCAAACCTTGTTATGTTTATGTCATCTATGTATATAAGTAGCCTTAAGATTCTCGTTTTTTTTTTTAATTTTGTATCAAACTGAGTTTACTTCTTTTACTTACTTGTGCTATACAATAGAGTGTACTGAAGTTTGGTGATGAATAAGATCGTATGTTTCTATAGTCGCATAATATTAGAGTCCATCATTTCATTTTCTCTAATGATTTCCAAGCTTATTCGACCTGATTTACTTTGCAGGAGATGTCGATTTATTAGAGTCCATCATTTCCTGATTTTCGTTTTGGATATGGCCGAATAGATATTAATGATGGTCAGCCTAAGGCAGTTCAATGTCCAGATTACAAAGCAATGTATTTGGAGACCCTCAACAAGCTCAACCAAGCGACAGATAAGGTTGATGTTTTATCTTCACAAGTTGAAGATGCAGTGTTTTGGAGCAGTCTTATGCGGACCATGTATCCTGACCAGGTCCCTCCCTCTCAAGCTTCTAGACAAGCTACAACAGGTGACAACAACACTTCCAATTAAGGTGTTGCCACCTTCTTTGTTTGTAAAATATTATCTGCTTTTTATCATCACCTTTCGGAGAAGTACAACTTGGTCACCTTCATGGTTTTTTGTGTGTAAAATATGTAAATCTGTTGTAATGCTTTGTACCAAATTCCTTTAACTTCTTTGTCTACCATTTGAACTTATGTTTGTAATATAAGCTTTCTTTTATATTGGTTTTATAATTAAATTCGGTTCATGTTACGCTTAATTTAAGATCTTAATTATATCTCAACAATTCATACAAAACAAAAATTATATTTCTCAACAATTTTCTCTCTGCTTTACCTTTCAATTCTCGACGGTTTACACCGACCAATTACTTTTAATTCTAGACGATTTACACCGACTATTTACAAAGAAATTTACAATGAATATCTATCAATACATTATGTCATTAACTAAACGTAATTTTCGAGAATTTTGTTATATACCGTATTGAGAGAATTTTGTTAAATCGCCGAAGAGAACCGTCATACTTCCGACTAATATTACTGAGAAATTTCAGAGCGAAGCCATGAACAACCGACAATACATGTTGTGTCAGAATCTTCTCGGGAGTTCCTGTCTTTTTACCGACGTCCCCAACCGACCATATCCGTTCAAGATTCCAATCAATCTTTGATAACCATACCCACAGAAATTTGACACTACTTTCTGATAAAATGTCCCGACGAGTTTGCCGACCACTTTTTCCGCCGGTAATTTCCGACAAATCACTGACGGTTGGAGTTTCCGAGCGTCGAACTCCGACCATTGTCGAGTTCTCAGTAACGTGTCGTTGTTTCGCTTTTCTGATAAAATATCGTCAATATTTATTGTCGCCTTTAGGCCCTTTTCCTTGTAGTGATATTACTCTCCCTGATGAATGCATCACTGAAGGTCTTTCAGTCGACGCATTCCAATCTGATGTATGAACTTTTTGAATATTGAGATCGGTAGAGACTTGGTGAACAGGTCGGCTGTTCTCGTTGGAACGTACTTGAACCACTTGAACCTCTCCAGCCTTTTGTAAATCGTGGGTGAAGAAATACTTAGGCAGGATGTGCTTCGTCCTATCTCCTTTGATGTATCCATCTGCATTATCCTCATACATAATGGCTGGCTCTTCTGCGCCCACGATCATCCCACAATCTGCTCGAATGTGTTAAGTCATTGACCTCAACCACATATACACACTCATTTTGGCTGATGTTGCTGCGATGGTTTGTTTCATGGATCGTCAAAATACCACCATGTGTAAAAACATAACATATCTGAGATCTGATAAATAACCTGCATCAATAAAACTAATTAACCCCTCTTTGGGCTGTTCAGTATAAAATAAACATAAGTTGTCGAATTTCCTTTATGAAATACATGAACTGATTGGGCCATTCTTATAGTTTCACTAAGTATTATACTATATACAGCTGCTTTGTTTCAGTCCATAAATAGATTTGTTCAGCTTTATACAATGTTGTTTTCTTATCTTTGTGCTCAATACATTCTGGTACTTTCATGTATACCTCACTATCCAGTAGACCATATAAGTATGCAGTTACTTCATCCATTAGATGCAAATCTAATTTCTCTCTTATAGCCAGACTTATTAAAACTCGAAATGTAGTAGCATCCACCACAAGGGAGTATATATCCTCATAATCTATTCCTGATCTCTGTGAGAATCTTTGTGCAACAAGCCGTACTTGAATGCTGTAAGTAGAAACATAGACAACTAAACCATGTGACTTTATGTTCTACATCTCACGATTTTTCTCGTTTCATTTATCTTCCTCACAAAGATCCACTTATATTTCACTGGTTTTATATCATAGGGTGTTCTAATTATAAGGGCAAATACGCCACCTTTCTTAGATTATCTAACCCCACATTTGTTATCTAATCCAATATGTTCTACGAATGCGCATTCTTATATTGACGTGGGTTCATGATACTCGTTTATATCCATAAGTTCAAGTGTTACCTTGTATTTAAATAAATCATCTTATGTCGACATTCTTTATGTGTTCCATTATGTTTCAGACATGATATAATCTATTTAGATTCCATTATTATCAGTACCCTGCAGCTTGGCGTCCCAAGCCACATAGTTTGATACCTTAGGCCGGCCGGCCTATATTAAAGTCTGGGGTGGTTTGCTCGACCACAGATTAATTATCATTCTCTACACCTTTATTTTGTTTCCGAGGATTCTTATCTTTGGAACCTATTTGTCTACCACGTTTTCATACATTGTCTAGACTCTGTAGCAACTTGATTGTGTCTCTCTTGGACATCAAATTCGAATTTTGGTGCATTTCAAGTTGGTATATATGACTTAGTCATTCTTTTCGGGTCAACAAATGTGTCTGGCATTTGATTAGCTAGCCTTTGTAAATGTATAATCTTTGGACGTCTAATTCTTTAGTCCGAGGATCTTGCCAAGACAATGATGGTTGATTCCATTTTATTTCTTTTACCAGCGTATTATTTTCTCCCCCTAATGTTGGATAGTCGGATTCATTAAACTTCCAATCCGTGTACCTGGCCTATTTACCTGGCCTTTAAATAGATCACCCAATAGTCGGCTCTAAGTATTTTATTATCGTGGGAGATTCATATCCAACATATATTCCCATCCCCTTTTGAGGTCCCATCTTAGTTCTCTCTCGTGGAGCAATCCAAAAGTCTTATGATGGGATATGTCTGGCTTTTTGACCCGTTAATATTCATGATGGGGAATATCTATGCTCACTAGATGGCCTGATATGTATTAACTTAGATGTATGTAGATTTCATGTGGCCCAAGCTGTGACTGCGAGTTTTGACTTCATAAGTAATGGTCTAGTAGTCAGTTGTATGCGGTTAAAAAGATCTTGAGTATGGACATGTATTCACGGAATTGTCCACACTTACCTCATGGACATACCATAATCATTTAAATGTTTGGAACATGTATTCACCAGTATTATCTAGACGTATAGGTTTTAAAGGAAATCTGAAATGGGCTCTTAGTCGTTTTACTGGTGATGGTCTAATGAGTTTCCCTTGTGTACATGCTACGCACGTGAGATTCTTTGGGATAACTCTTTTTCCTTTCAATGTGTGCCCTTTTCAATATCAATTTTTTCATCATGTTTGAAACATGATGGCCAATCCGGTCATGCCATAAAGTGAATATATCGTGGGCTTCTAGCCTCTATCATACTGATCTTGGCATAGTAAAGACGAGAATGCACGTATAGTCTTGACCATTTTTCTATGGTTTTGGGCGAATTTGACATATCTGAAGGAACTCTTTGTTTTCTTTACCCATTGTTTCAATATGAAAACCATTCATTCTAAAATATTTAAAAATTAATCGGCCTTTCTTGGGTGAATATAAAGCATTAAATATCTCTAGATGTGTGCCCTTTAGGCAACAATGTACTGTCATGGCCATAGCTCTTTATTGGACTGATTATACCCACAAATATATTGGTGTAGACTTTAAGTCTTAAAATCATGCATTCGTTTTATTAAGTGGCCTTAATCAAGACAATCAACCGGATTCAATGCGTCTATATTCAATTTCGTGTTTATTATCGATTCAATCATGAGACTAGCAATCTGATATATCAATCTAGAAAGAAATCTTAAACCTCAGAATACTCAATTTGGATTAATTAATTAAAGCATTCATTCAGATTAATAATATGCTTTGTGCAGATTAGGGTTTTAGGATTTCGATCCAAAATAGGGTTTCAATCATGAAAAAAATCAATCTAGTAAACAACCCTAGCTCCCAAAACAATCATACAATAAGATCAATCAATTGCTATATGCGATTAAGATTTAGGGTTTCAAAATGGATCTAGCATATTAGGATTTAAGATCGGTCTATCAAAACAAACATTCTCAATCCTTAATGGAAATTAATAAATCAATCGAATCAAGCAATAAAAAACGGTTTATGGTTTCAAGGTTTCATGCATTGTGTGCATTATGCATACATGTGATTTAGGGTTTTGATTTAGGGATTCAATTTTAAGGGTTCAAAACATCATGTTTCGATTAGGTTTTTAGATTTGATCATTATGTTTCCATTTAGGGTTTTATAAATACGATGGTCGGATTTGATCAAGTTTTAAAACGTATGAGAACAATTAACCTAGCATGCGGTTTTTATCCCAAGACCTGTGTTCGAAAAATCGGCCGATTAACCGATTATACGTCTGATAATTCGCTGGGCGGAAGGTCACCGTGGCGAGAAGGACCTGATCGGTGTGGCCAGGCGGCAGACCGCATAATCTCCGCCGCAGTCGTGTAACGAACTAAATCGGCGAGTTATTAACACCAACTCGGATCAATTTTATTTGACAATTTGGTTCAAAAGACATTTAGTGTAAAGAAAATACAAGATCTTACTCTTTTAAGTAGAAAAACGTAAGACTCGGTATTGGAAGCGGATCATTCATAGATTGGAATTTTTTT
>KE153888.1:69953-80137 GCA_000411075.1 Sisymbrium irio
TTTAAAATCAGCTACAAAAAGATTTCCAATGAGATTGGAAAATCTTCCAAATCGTTCAAAAACAGAAAGATGTCAAATAAAATCTGTTAATATATACATATTTTAAAACTAATTTAGATTTACCAAAACAAATAAGATCAATAGAATCCTTTAAATTAATAATACCGTATAATTTTAATATGCACATTTGTAAATTATTTGCAGTAAAATCAAAATTATATTTTACTTAGAGAATAAAATATTATTTTCACACACTAATAATAACACAAACTATTCTTTATATTTGATAACTTTTATTAACTTTTTCCCGACAAACATGTGACAAATGTCAAAACATATATATATTGTTTTGTAGTTAGTTAATAATTTAAGAAAAAGTTTTAAAAGAAATGGTGACACCTAAACATATTTTCAATTATCATGAAATGTTATGTATTAGTAGTTGTTTACTTCATCAATGATTTGTTTATAATTAAACTGTTAATTACAAACCGTGTTATTATTCTTTCACGCGTAGGTGTCATCTTTATTATTTTTTCGAAAGAGTGTCTGTCTTTATTTCATTTTTATTTTAAATTTTTGATGAGATTAAAATTTAAAAAGATGGCACAGAAGCCCAACATATTACAAACCTTTTTTATCTTTTTTCCGGCACAAGCTTTCTTAGCAATTAATAAACCCAAGAAGAAAATACCTCTTCGAGCTCTGTAAGCAGAATCTCTAAGCTGCCGATCAGTTTCCCCTTTTCTGAATCAGGTTTTTCTTCGTTAACTGACAAAGCCGACGATCCCGTTCTTCTCGTTTCCCTCTGTTTCTTCTGCTAATTCGAAAAGCTGACCATTTGTTGAACCTTCTCTCTCTCTTCTATTTCTTCTTCTCTAACTCGGAAAGCTCACGTTCTGTCAACCTTTATAATCGGAAGCTTCACGAAACTAATTCCACCACAATTTAGTTTTCATCGAATTTCTGAGAATAATCTGTGGATGTTGTCAACAATTTTTCGTCAAATAACGTTTCCTCAGGATAACTGAAATACCTTCAAATTTCTGACGTCAATTTGTATGAATTTTCCGGCAATACACAGTCGTCGCTAATATTTCCATTTCTGACTAATTACCGATTAAGATTTCCGACAATTTTTTGACAACCTCCTATTCTCAGTAATTTCCTACAAATTCGCCTTAACTTTTTTATTTCCTCAATGAATGGTCAGAATTTTAACACAACACTTCCGACACCTTTTTTTGTCGATAATTTTCCTCACTATATCACATTTTCCTTGTAGTGGTAAGCCACTACTTACACTGGGAAGAGGTAGAAGAAAGTTCAGCGGGAGATATAGAGAAAGATGAAAATTGAATGCATTAACTAATGAAGTGTTACCGATGATGTGGATGAATAAGAGAGGAGAACAAAAGTTGTTATGCAGCATTACAAAATACTTCTGTTTTTCTTAAGGCAAAATTTATATACAGTATATAGTATTACCAAAACAAGGCTTGTTAAGAAATTTTCTTTAAAAAGTCGAGAGTTATTTTTGTTGTTGTGGGGTCGTTTTCATTGGATACAGTGAATTCAATAGTGAATTTTCCTTTGTTAACCAATCATATACAGTTCGGCTACTTAACAAAAACATATTATGGCTGATAAACAAAAACTTACAGAAAGCAGTTTGTTATTTGATGCACACAGAATTGTAAAGGTGGTTGATCATTTCTTGCGAGCCAAAGCTGCAGCGATTCCACCGGCTATGAGGCCAACGGCTGTAGCGGTAATGCCTATCCCAATAACACCATCTGCAATTAAAACCAACAAAGTTTTACATCAGCTCATCTGTTCAAATTACCGAAAAGGATACAAAGCCCACTTTTAATTACCCTTTGCAATTTTGTCTTCTATAGTCTTCTTTAAGACCAAAGCTTGCCTCCAATCAGGTTGAACCTATAAAAACCAACAGTTAAAAAAGAGTACGACACAGACTAGCATTTTAACACCATTAGCCTATTATCTAGTCGATGAAAAAAAAGTATGAACCTCGATACAGCGTTCCACAAGCTGTCTGCTCTTTGAGTACTCTCCAGTACGGTAATATCCAACAGCAAGAAGATAAAGCTTCTCTCGATCCTGCAAAGGAGGGCTATTACTTGCTAGAGAAGCTACATCAAAAAGAGTTTTGTCAAAATTCTCAATCACACAACCGTGAAAGGGAGAAAAAGCAAAAAGATAAAATAATATATATATATATATATATAAACAAAATGTACCCTCGAGCATATCTATTCCACGTTGGATATCTTCTGCTTGTCGCGAATGAACAAGAGCCCATGACAAACGCATGATGCTCTCTTTCTTTGGATTTTTCGAGTCTTCATCAGTTGCGCTCCTAACTTCTTTCTCACACTCCTGCAAGCAAAGCATCAAAAACGTTACTTGGCGTGTAAGCAACATACCATTAAGTTTAAGAGACCTGGTTAAAGTTCCATACAGATCATGATTTTGACTAATTATCAAAAAATTGACTCAGTTAAGAATATTCCCATCAAACATCAAGATATCAAAACCGATTTTCAGAAATTCCAAAAATATCACCAAGAAACGTAGAAATTGCCAAGAAATGGTTTTTTTCTCATCAAACCATCGGTGGAAAAAGACAGAACAAGAAGTGAAAGAAAAGAGGAAACTTACAACGATGACATCACGGTCGCACCATGGGATCTTGTCACCGCCGCTGAAGAATGAACCGATGGAGTCGAAGAAATTTCCCAATCTTAGAATCCATTGAGCGGTTCGAATTTACGGTTAGAACGCGGACTTTGGTTTCTCTTCGTTTATTTATTTCTAAAGAAGAGAGGAGAATACAGAACTTAATGCCTAAGGCGAGACAAATATTTTATTCATTTCAGAATTGTAAGAAGACCCTTGTATTTTGGGAAATTCCTGAAAATATCTTCATATTATTTTTTCGATAATTTTAGATATTTTATTTATCATGAAAATACAAATCACAATTTAGATATAGTCAAACGAATGAAACAAAGTCAACTGACAGAAAGTCCGAAAAAAATAATTATTGCATAAACACACACACATTAAAGCCAATATAACATGAAAAGTAGGTTAATGATACTTTCCAAGTGAAAGACTTATCCAGTAACAGAGATTTAATTCATGATGGCCTTTTTCTTTTTATCTTCGGATCACCATAAGTTGCGCTGGTAACCTCTTTCTCACACTCCTGCACGCATCAGAGGTTATTTGGCATGCATGTAATTGTGAGGAAATATGAGATGGGACCAAATGAGACCAAATGTCTCAGAAACAAACAAGAGTGGAAAACAATGCATAATGAGTAGAAACATGTATGCATGTGCGTAAAGTGACTAACAAGAGTAAAGTAGTAAGCACACTTTGCATGATCATTTGCTGGATGAGCTTGCAAATTATATTGAGGTATAGGCTTGGGTTTTGGTTCATCGATCATTTGCTGTACAACTGGTTTCAACTTCTCCAGCTCAGTCAAGACATCCGATGGTCTCTATAGAATAGATAGAAGCTCACATCAAACAACCGATAGATAGACAAAACATTTGACATTAACAGGGGAGGATCATCGATATATATATATATATATATATTTATATATATAGTAATTACCATTCTCAAATCCTTTTGTTGCTTTCGAGAGATGTTTTATAATCTCGATGGGAGGGTATAGTCTCGGAAGCCAAGCTATAGATAAACAAAAGCAGTTCATTTTATGAGTAAAACAATAAGCTATTAGGTTCACCAGCCTTTTCTTTCTAATGTATAGTCCTCACCTCGTAAAACGAAAAAGCATGGCATATAAATCTAATATTTTCTTCTCAGTCCGAAATATGTCTTCCTACGAAATGTTTAGGCGTATAATTAAAAACTTAACGGAGACCAAAAAAAATGCTTAAAACAGATTCAATTTACCCTAAAGGGAATCCCTTTCAGAAAACAACTAAATATTACCACAATACGGAGAAATGACCTAAGAACCATAAGTCCAAAATTCCACCAAGACTATACACAAACCATCAACATCAAGCTACCTAGGCACAGACACAAGACAACGTTTGAGTATGAAGACGAAACCTGTTTGAGGGTATTATCTGCCATCCTGAAGTAATTCCTTAGAGAAATATCATTGTCTACGTCTAATCTCCGAACAGCAGTAGAGATAGTAGTTTGTTCCATAGTAGAGAGAAATCAAAGAAAATTTTCTTTACCCTTTCCGTGTAAAATGTAAATGTTGGGACTAAATAAAGATCAAAATCACGATCACAATAATGATGATAATGGCGAAAGGAACAAACGACGCTGATTTGAGAAATTTGACTTTTTCAGGGATAAATATGTCATTTTGGGTTTTGATTGAGGTACTCTTTTTAATAAATCCGATTCGGACCGGTCCCTGGCCAAAGAAAAGAAACTCGGACTTTGATTGGGAAAATGGAGAAAATCAGTCTGAACTTCTTCTTATGGGTATTTTCCTACCCAAATTTTTATAGGTGGGATTTTCATATCCGAACTCTATTTAATTTTACATTTCATACATAAACTGAACTAAAACGTGTAAAAAATGGCTCTCGTAAAAGGCGACCAAAAGGGCGATTTTTATAACCGTTTTTCTTCTTCTGTTTTTTACCGTTTTCCGGCAGTTTTCTTCCGTTTTCAGGGGGTCAACGTTGTCGGTTATTGTCCGTTGAGTCCTATCTCAGACGGTTTACGAGTCTCATCTTTCACTGATGAGTATCTCACTCGAAATCCGCCATGGATGTTCCCCTATAAATACTTGGTCTTATTTCCACAACTGTCTTCATACCTTCCTATCATGAGTAATCCTGTTCGTAAACGTCTCCAAGATCTTACTTTGGGTTCTGATGATGCACCAATCTCGCTGCCGGTGGCTGTTTGTAACCAAGCGGCGTCTACGAACCGTTTTACGCTCATCGGTGTGCCCGTTAATCCAACTAAACAACCTCTCCGTCCTCTTCTGGCTCATATGCCTCGTCTCTGGGGTTTGGGAAACAGTGTTTTTGGCCGTATTATCGGTGGTACTCAATTCCAATTTGTTTTCCAATCTGAGGAGGCTATGGCACTAACTCTTCGTCGGGGGCCTTGGTCTTTTAATGAGTGGATGATGGTTCTCCAGCGGTGGTCGCCTCACATTCAGAAGAGCGTTTGAAAGAAATCCCGTTTTGGGTTCAAATCCGTGGTATTCCCCTTCAGTACTTGACCCGACCAATGATATCTTTCATTGGAGGAACCATCGCTCCTGTGATTGACGTGGATTTTGATGAGTCTTCAACTCGTGTGGACTTTGTCCGTGTGCAAGTGGTTCTGAACATTGACAATCCACTCAGGTTTCAACGAAATTTTCAATTTGGAGAAAACGTCAACACAATATTGTCCTTTTGGTACGAAAGGCTTCGGAATTTCTGCTCTCTCATGATGTTAAAGATTGCCCTCTGAAGTTTGAGGATGACGATGATGCTAATGATGACAATGATGACCAAGCAGATCACGGTAACAACAGTGATGATTTACATCACAGGGGAGATGTTGATCTGCAAAGGAATGATGGTGACGAGACTGTTTATGAGGAAATGTCAGCGGGTTTTAACAACTCTGGCTCAGAGGAATACATCCCACTTTCCAATCATGATGATGATTTGGCAACAGAAACAGTCCGTTTCCTACAGGCTAAGATGGCAAAGGGTAAGTTTCGTGAGTCTGACTTCATGGATGTTTTCGCAGATTATGTGCGACAGGAGGAGAATCCGGTTGTCAACAAACGCAAGCGTTGTGACGTTGCGTATCTTCTCAAGAATCCGATCACTGGCACTGAGTACAGGACAGTCCTGGGTCCTGCACCGAAGAGGGGTGGTAGTTATCTTTCTGGGAGCTCTGCTTCAGAGCATATATCGATCGACGGAGGCGCGGGGGGCCCGGTACCCCCATTGTCCCCAGGAGAGTCATCTCCTGGAACTGTCGAGGCCTTGGTCCTGAGGGGTCTGCGACTGAAAAGAGGCTTATAAAATTATGCAAAATCTATAAGCCTAGTGTGTTGTTCTTGTGTGAAACTATGCATAGTAATAATGTCTTACGAGACTTGTGTGTATATCTTAAGTTTGATTCTGTTTCTATGGTACCCCCAGTAGGAAGACGGGGAGGGTTAGCTTTGTTCTGGAATAAGGAGGTTACTGTATCCATAATCTCCGCTGATGTACGAATGATTGATGCATCGGTTAATTTCAATGGATTTTCTTTCTATTTGTCTGCGGTCTATGGCAATCCAAATCCGAGATATAGAAATGACTTATGGTCAAGAATTGAAACTCTGAATGAGACACGAGTAGGACCTTGGATGTTATGTGGAGATTTCAATGAAGTTCGTTCGAATGATGAAAAAGTGGGTGGACCACTACGAGATGAGTCTAGCTTTGCAGACTTTCAGAGAATGTATAATGTTTGTGATTTTCGTGATTTACGTGCAAAAGGCAATCCTTTCTCTTGGTTTGGTAAACGTCGAACTCATATAGTTCGTTGCTGCCTTGATAGAGTGATCGTCAATTCTGCTTGGTTAGCTTTGTTTCCAGCATCGGTTGCAGAGTTTTTAGGCTTTTACTGCTCGGATCATCGGCCTGTTATCACCAGAATTTTGTTCTCCGAGGCTCATCCTAAAAAGCGTTTCCGGTTTGATAAGAGATTACTGCAAATAAAGGAGTTTAAGGGCTATGTCTCTCAGGGTTGGAACTCCAAACACATTGGGACTTCTCCTTTGCTCACTGATCGTATTAGTGAGTGTAGGAAAGCTATTTCTCTTTGTAGGAGACACAACAATTTAAATTCTGCAAAACGTATAGAGGAAGTTGAAATTGAATTAGAGTTTGCTCTTTCTAATTCACGTGCAAGCTATGACGCCATTGCACATATTCAACGAGATTTGGCCAAGGCACACAGTGATGAGGAAACATATTGGAAATTGAAAAGTAGAAATACTTGGATGTTGGCGGGTGATAGAAACACAAAGTTTTACCAGGCTGTAACAAAAACCAGATATAGTCATAATCGGATTTTGTCACTTCAAGATGATTTGGGGCAGTGTTTTAATGGCGATGATCAATTAGGAACTCATGCTACAGATTACTTCACAAATGTTTATTGTAGTAATGCTCCTGCAGGACAAGCTCCGATTTTCTCCTCATACCCTTGTCGGGTCACCTCTGCAATGAATAATGAACTAACAAATGAACTCTCTGAATCTGAAGTAGTTGAAGCAATTAAATCCATTGGTGCTGATAAGGCTCCTGGACCGGATGGGCTAACTGCTCGTTTCTACCAGTCCTGTTGGGATATCGTGGGACAGGATGTTATTGCTGAAGTTCGAGAATTTTTTCAGACAGGATGTCTGAAGAGTGGTATTAACCATACCAACATTTGTTTGATTCCAAAGATTGATCGTCCTGTCACTTTATCAGATTACAGGCCCATTGGTCTGTGTAATGTCATCTATAAAATCATCTCTAAGGTTTTAGTTAATCGACTTAAGCCTATTCTCACTTCCATCGTTACTGAGAATCAAGCTGCATTCATTCCAGGAAGAGTCATCTAAGACAATATCCTCGTGGCTCATGAACTAATGTTTTCTTTGCAATCACGTAAACGGCCTTCTCAATCATATATGGCAATCAAAACTGACATCTCTAAAGCTTATGATCGTGTTGAGTGGTGCTTCCTACGTTCAACCCTCTCTGCTTTAGGCTTTGATCCTCTTTGGATTGATTGGATTATGGCTACAGTCACAACAGTTGAGTATTCGGTTCTCATAAATGGAAACCCTCACGGTTCTGTTCTTCCACAACGTGGTCTCCGTCAGGGGGATCCATTGTCGCCTTATCTATACATTTTATGTGCTGATGTTCTTAGTCATATGATTATTAAAGAGGAGCAGGCAGGGAAGATATGTGGTATTCGTATTGGAAATGGAGTTCCCTCGGTTACACATCTTTTATTTGCGGATGATTCACTTTTCTTCTGTCAAGCTAATAACAAAAACTGCAAAGCTTTGATGGATGTTTTCTCATCTTATGAACGATGGTCGGGACAAAATATTAATCAGCAGAAGTCCATGATCACCTTTGGTTCTCGTCTCCCTTTTGATCTCCGAGAACGGCTTAAAACAATACTACAAATCCCTCACATGGGAGGTGGGGGTAAATATTTAGGGCTACCTGAGCAGTTTGGACGAAAGAAGAAGGAGATGTTTCGTTTTATCATCAACAAAGTATCTCAACTTACATCAGGATGGAGTGCTTCCTATTTATCTCAGGCAGGCAAGGAAATTATGATCAAATCTGTTGCATTAGCAATGCCAGTATTCTCAATGACGTGTTTTAAGCTCCCAAAACAAATCACAGATGAGATTGATTCAATCCTTATGAGATTTTGGTGGGAGAAGGGTGACAAAAATCGAGGGATTCCCTGGGTTGCGTGGAAGAAATTGCAGAAGTCAAAGAAGGATGGTGGTATTGGGTTCAAAGATATTGCTATTTTCAATGATGCTTTGCTTGCCAAACAAGCATGGCGTCTTTATAAACATCCAAACACTCTCTTTGCGAGGATTATGAAGGCAAGATATTATAAGGACTGCTCAGTTATACATGCAAAAACTCGAACTCAACAATCATATGGGTGGCGTTCAATTCTCAAAGTTGTGGATCTACTTAAACGTGGGACCAGACATCTAATTGGCGATGGCTCTTCCACACGCATATACAAAGACAATTGGATCCCGGGACAAGTTCCACGTCCTGCTCTCAATACGAATGCAAGTGCAGAGGATACAGTTTCTCAGCTCATCATTAATTTCAATGATCATAAAACCTGGAATGAGGAAAAGCTTTCCAATTTGTTAACTACAGAGGATATGGTTTTAGTGAAGCAGATTTACCTGTCTCAGATGAGGAAAGAGGATATGGTGGTATGGGGATATGAGAAATCAGGCGAATATTCAGTCAAATCAGGCTATTGGTTAGCTTATAATACCTTAAATCACTCCAACTCGGTGATAGATTATGCACCAGGTGACCCTGCAATTAAGTCTGCTTTATGGTCACTGCATATTATGCTAAAGATAAAACATTTTCTCTGGCGAGTTTCTTCAAAAGCTGTTGCAACAGCAACTCGACTTGCTTCTCGAGGTGTTAATATAGACAGATTTTGTCAACTTTGTGGATGTGCTCTGGAATCTGTAGAACATTTATTTTTTGAATGTCCAATCTCGATTATGGTGTGGCGTTTATCTCCTGCTCCTTGGCTTCCTCTACTGAATGCATCTATTGATGACCAATTTCAAAATCTTCTTGACTACTACAACTGTCGACAGCTTACCGGTTTCCAACGTGTGTATCCCTTCTATTTACTCTGGAGAATTTGGAAGTCACGATGTAACTTGTTGTTTCGGTCAACGCTTTTTCATCCTGAAAGAATTATACAACTTACAACAGCAGATGTCACAGAATGGATAGATGCTTTCTCGGAAGAAGAACATACCCTACAACATGATAGAAATGGTACCAGACAGCACCAATCTGCAAGATCACGTACTGATGAAATAAGTTTTTGGCGTCGACCATTTCCGGGTTTTCTTAAATGTAATGTGGATGCAGCTTATGACCCACTCAGTTTTATATCAAAGGGTGGTTGGGTTGTACGTGACTCACAAGGTCTTTTGATTAAATGGGGTTCAGTTGTTTTGGGACTCTCTGAATCAGCCATTGAAGCTGAAGGAAGGGCTCTGCTATGTGCAATGTATCATTGTTGGTGTAGTGGTCTCCACACAGTTGTTTTCGAAAGTGATTGCAAAATACTCATAGATAATATTCATGGCAAACAGTATAATTACGTGTTGGAAAACATACTCGGCGATATTCGAGCTTGGGGTAGGCGTTTCACATGTTCTGTCTTCCGCTTTACAAAACGTGATAACAACAGACCTGCACATCAGCTTGCTGCTCTTGGACCGCCAGTTCCTCCTTTCTTTTCTTACCAATATGTTGCCTCCAATGATAGATATTTGTAATTTGCTAAATCAAGATTGTGTAAACTTTTTTCTTCATTAATGAAACTTTTAGCCGAAAAAAAAAAAAAAAAAA
>KE153888.1:87921-105520 GCA_000411075.1 Sisymbrium irio
TTCTAGACACAAATAATTCATAAAAATTTATGAAAACACAAATAGTATCTGTAAGACAAACACAATCAGCATTCGAGTTTTCACCTCCACCGGATGGGTATACAAATCAAGGATGTATTTTGTCAACCAACCGAGAATAAGTGACATCTTCCAAAGTCCTTTCATCATAATACTAGAAATATTAATCTTTCTGATCAGTAATATCCAGACTAGAAATACTACAGTATAATTCCATCACACTTCATCTCCCTCGTCTCAACAATATCTCACATAATCAAAACATATGATCATGTCATAAATACTATTCATCCTTTTGAAACAAAATAATAAAGAACAGTATCACAAATTAGTTGTACCAGTTTTATCAATTATATATTGTATCTGTTACAAATATGTATCATTTATATTAATCCTACCAAATTTACAAATTTGTACCATTTATATTAATCGTGTCATCTCTAATATTATTAGTTGTATTACGAGTCGTAGCAGTTGTATCAATTCTAGTATTGTGCTATTAAAACTCGTCGTATTAGTGGTATAAGTTGTATCAACGATCTAGTTGTACTAATTTTATCAGTTGTTTCAATGGTCTAATTGTACTAATTTTACCAATTGTTCCAATAATTTAGTTATACTAGTTTTACCAGTTGTTCCAATGTTCTAGTTGTACTAGTTTTACCAGTTGTTCCAATGATCTAGTTGTACTAGTTTTACTAGTTGTTCTAACGATTTTGGAAAAGGTTATTGCCAGCTGTCGCCAACTAAAAACGACCTGAGAAAAGTTTGTTGTCAGCTGTCACCATTTAAAAAGTAAAAAAAGAGAGAAGAAAAGAATTTGTTTAAATTTAAATAAATAATACATTCATTAAAGATATTTTAAGTTTTTCAATTTTAAGAGGCTTAAAGAGAATAAGTGAGGTCTATGGTCATTTGTTTGATTTTCATTAAATCCAAAACAGCATTTGACAGCATTGTCTTTTAACGAATAATCAGTACATACACGAGTTAATTTATAACTAAACTTAATATATTATTTAACTTTTTTATCTAAATATAATATCAAAGTTCATTTTTTTCACATTCAAATATTTGTTCCCCACTACTACATGTAGCTGTTTTTTTACCGTATAAACATAATGTTAAATTGCACTTATCTTATTTATTTCATCTTTATTTATGAATCACACTTTAGACAATATCAGTTACATCTCATATATACTTGGAAAGGGGATATTTAGAAAGTACCTGAACACGAAATTATATACTGTTCAGCTATTTTTATCTTCAAAGTATCCCTACTAAATAGCTCCCACATAATTAAGTCATGTAAATGAACAAGTATAAAATTTTGTATAGATTTTGTCACATCCCAAAAGTTAAATGTATTAACTATTAACTATATTAAATTATCTTAAAGAATGATGCAACTATACATTGGTATACGGAGATGATGTTTAGTAGACAGAGTAAAAAAAAGAAAGAGAAATCTCTTTTCCATTTAGAAAAATCTGTATTTTCTATGAATCGGTAAAATTTGTCGAATCGATAACGGTAAAAAAAATTCTATCCGTTTTTCGATTTTTGCAGTCAATGTGTAATATTCTAAAATACAGATCAAAGATAATCGGTTGTCGAAGAGGATATTCGCGGCTGGCCACAAACCCAGTGGAGAAAAATTATTTTTTATGATAAGTTAAAGAGAATCGACTCAATTTTAAAAACTTTGGAGCACAATAAGGTCACTTACCTTCTAGTGTCACCATTTGGGGCCGTCCACCGTACATATGAGGTTCTGCCATTTTTTGGAAATTTTGTCCAGTTTTTAATCAAAAAGCTGTGAATATAAGATATAGTTCTTGTTCGCTGGGCATCCTATTATCTTTTCAATTTGGAATTTGCTTTTGTCACTGGTCTCAAATGTTCCAAACTGCCCTTAAAATTTCAACAAAGAGGATAAAATATCTGGTAAACGAGAAATCTTAATGGCCGGAACTATTTAGGATGCTTATATCATCCACCGCGACAAAGTTATCGAGATGCTCAAAAAGAAAAAAAAAGCCAAGACAAGGAAAACCACATAAAATATGTCTGCCTTGCAATTACTTATGCTGTCCTAATGCCAATAGTGTTATTGTTTCCATCAAGAGGCAGCCCACCTGACGAGTCAGTGGATGATCTATCATCTTCAGTGAACATTATCAATGGCTGGGACAGGTCAATATTCATTGGGGTAGAAGCATGTCTGAGAGTATTTAGTTCAGCATCATTACATAACTCTACCAACACCCGGTCACTAATGGGAAAGAAGCCAGGTGTATGCCCATCTGAAACAAAGTTTTTATAACAATGTTACAATGTTCAATAACTATTGAAATGGCAAGCTTATGTTTGACTGATAAACCATTGAATAGAGAAAAGTTCACTCATGTCTGATAGACATATAGAATTGACATTATACATCTAACTGAATTAGTACCTAGATATGATAAATTTGGAAATGTTATCGCTCTTGTTGGCGCAGCAACATTACATGGATTGTGTACCACAATTACGGATGCTGTCCTAATGCCAATAGTGTTATTGTTTCCATCAAGAGGCAGCCCACCTGACGAGTCAGTTACATTCCTGTTTCTGATTTCTGATGCAGCTACTAAATCATCTGTTATTTCACAACACTTTTATTTATTTTTATTTAAATCAATCTCTATAAAATATTAATTTCACGGCCCGCGCAGATTTGAATCTAAGGTTGTGAATGGAACCGCGGTTTATGTATGGTTCGCGCACAGGACGGATGAACCGTTATTGTGCTTCCATTCAGTGTTAATTTTGTTCAAATGCGTTTTATATGCGTTGCATATATTATAATAGTAAAATAATATTGAACCATAAGCGGTTCACTTGTTATGTGTAAAAAAGTTGGAACCACCTTTAACAGTAATACTCAGCAAATTTGAAGTGTTTTTTCATGTGTTTCTAATTTTTATTATTTTAAATTTTAATTTAATTTTTCTTTTAGTAAACAATATATACATATATTTTATTTATAGTGTGGTTGACTAAGTTTTTTTTTGTGTATGTCTACACAATAACATTATACAAGATTTGTATTGTTTATTTATGCATATATTTTTAGTTCATTATAAATTAACATTATACTATTTTGTATAGTTTTAAAACTCTTTTTAAAAATTCGACATTTTAAACTTTGAGATATATTCCTGAATATTTTTAATTTTTTACTGAACCAATTAAAACACTATATAAAAAAAATCATTTAGTATGATGTAACTAAATATTTATTTTATATGTAATGTCTTGAATAAATTCATATTCATATTTATTGCATTATTAAACAATTTTTAATACATATTAATTAAAATTTATGTAAAATAAAAAGTAATTTAAAATCTCATAAATTTGATTCATATGTATAAAAAACAACTAATAAATTTCTGTATAATTTATTATATAAATTTTTTTAGAATTCTTCATTTATTTTAATTTATCTTATATATGATATTTTAAATGTAATTATGTATATGTATTTATAGAGTAATTTTTTATAAATATTTTTAACTTTAAAAATAAAATAATAATTAAAATTTTATAAATTATATAGTTTTGAACCGCTTTTTATCTGTTATTCACCATTCAAACATATATTTAAACAGCTAAATCTGCTAGATCCACACTTAAACCACTTGATCCGCTTGATCCACATTTAATCTGTTTAATCCGCTTGATCCGTTTGATCCGCAATGCCTGATTTACTGTCTCCATTCAGAACCTAAGGTACTCATTAATAACCACACTTGTCGTGTTTCAAAGGGAAAAACAGATTGGTGACGTATGTACATGTCCCATGGTAGTCAAAGTTAATAGGGTAACAATTCTCATACGACACCTCAATCTTAGCACGTTTAGGTTCCAATTCAAGTGGAACAAAAAAACAAAACAAAATAAATATGACAGAGATATTATTATAAATAAACCCAACTTATATATAATAAAAACAAAACAACTTATGGACGCTTCGATAAAAAAAAAAGAGAAAAAATAAAAATAAATAAACAACATATGGACGGAATCACTCGTGTTGCCATTCTCGTCCAGAGAAGAATCAATCATCTCTCCCTCGATATCTCTCACTGACTGCAACGTAATTCGATTTTGTTCTAAAATTCCCTGCTCTTTTTATAATAAAAAATATTCGTTTTATAACAATATTTATTTTATTTTATTTTCTCTCTCTCTTTCATATTTTCTCAAGGAAAATTGTGAAATTCGGACTTCAATGCAATTTCGGTTGCAAACCAATTATATATATATTTCGGTTAATCGTTAGAAAACCTGCTGTGGTTTATTTTATTATTACAATATGTTGGAACTGAGATCCAAGTGTCGGAATCTGAGATCGGTCATCGTTCTCTTTCTGGCTTTAGCTTTTGCGTTTGTTTCCGCTGAGAGAAGCTTCAAAGAAAATTTTGATACTGAAACGCGGGAAATTCAAGAACCAAGTTTCTTCCTCGAAGCCATCAGTTTTCTTTGGGAATCTGACCAAACAGGTTATCAACATGTCTGGCCCGTAAGTTTCATTCTCTTCTACCTTATTTGCTATCTATGAATATAATAGTCTCATGGAGTACAGGAATCATCAATTTCCATAATCGCTTTTGTTTCTTATATCTGGATCTCAGCATACCGCAAGCAACAATGCCATCTTTGTTAAGTTAGATCATATTTTATCGAACTCTATACTGATTAGACAAACCACTCACATTCACCTCATTTGAGCACGGCCATGCATTTCTTACAAATATCATCTTGTTCCATCTCTGTTCCTTAAAAAATAAAACAATATTTCAGGAGTTTGAGTTTGATTGGCGACTTGTATTGGGAACTCTCGTTGGATTCTTTGGTGCTGCGTTTGGTAGCGTAGGAGGTGTTGGTGGTGGTGGTATTTTCGTACCAATGCTTAGTTTGGTTATTGGGTTTGATCCAAAATCATCAACCGCTATGTCTAAATGTAAGAGAGGCTCCATGTAGTAACATTCTTTCATTCTCTCTCTCTTTTTTTATTTTTAAATGTATGGTTTTGATTATCTTTGTATAGGTATGATCATGGGAGCTGCTGTGTCAACTGTGTATTACAATCTTAAATTAAGGCATCCTACGGTTGATATGCCAATCATTGACTATGATCTTGCGCTGTTGATCCAGCCCATGCTTATGCTTGGGATTAGCATTGGGGTTGCTTTCAATTTGATATTTCCAGATTGGTTGGTCACTGTTCTACTCATCATCCTCTTTCTAGGTATGAATAAGATCTTAAAGCCTTTTTCACCATCATTGGTTAGACTTTGAATGACCATTTTTTTAAATTAATGTAACGCAGGTACAGCAGCAAAGGCGTTCTTGAAAGGTTGTGAGACTTGGAAGAAGGAAACTATAGAGAAAGATGTACAGCACTATCTTTTCTTCATTTAATGCTAGAAAGTATCAATCTTAGAGAATAACCATCAACGCTTGTTTTTGTTCTGTTATGTGCTACAGGAAGCTGCTAAGCGTTTAGAGTCGAATGGTGAGTTGAAATTATTGTTGTGTTATAACTTTTTCCAGCAACCGTCAGTTTACAACCTCTGTTTTGGTTTTCATTAGGCACAGAAGTTGAGTACACGCCTCTTCCCGCAGCTCCGAGTACCAATCCTGAAGAAAACAAGAAAGAAGAAGTAAGTTCTGTTGTCTTTCTGTACTGTTAGTTCTGTGTTTGTAAGTTATGTTGGAACTAACAAAAAAAAAATGTACTGCAGGTGGGTATTCTTGAAAATGTATACTGGACGGAACTGGGGCTTCTCGTTTTCGTCTGGGTTGTTTTCCTGGCTCTGCAGATAGCGAAGGTTAATGCACATACATATAGACCAATCTGAGCATACTTGTTCATGTTCAAACTTTACTGATACATTCATTGATTTGTCATGGAAACAGAACAAACTTTCTACTTGTTCAGTAGCATATTGGGTCGTAAACTTGTTACAGGTATGGACTGAATACTGAGAGACCAATGTATACTGCTTGTAGATGCTTATGAGTTTCTTCCCTCTTGCAGATTCCGGTTGCAGTTGGTGTATCAGGCTATGAGGCACTAGCTTTGTACCAGGGTAGAAGGATTATTGCATCTAATGGACAACGAGGCTCGAATTTTACTGTTGGTCAGCTTCTTCTTTACTGTATGCTTGGTGTCATGGCGGGTGTAGTCGGTGGTTTACTTGGTTTAGGCGGAGGTTTCATCATGGGTCCATTGTTTTTAGAGCTCGGTGTCCCACCACAGGTGTGAATTTATCATAAACAACATCATCATAGTCGAGAATCACTAGTTCTTGTATCACTGAATCTTTACTCTCTGTGTCTATAGGTCTCAAGTGCCACAGCCACTTTTGCAATGACATTCTCTTCATCCATGTCTGTTGTAGAATACTATCTTCTCAAACGATTCCCTGTTCCATACGGTGAGTTCTCTGCAGTGTTGAATCGATTACACTTTCACGTTTACTCAAATCTCGATCTGTTTTCTTTTGTGCAGCTCTGTACCTTGTGGCAGTGGCAACATTTGCAGCTTTGATTGGTCAACATTTAGTCAGAAGACTCATTATTGTCCTTGGCCGGGCATCTCTCATCATCTTCATCCTTGCGGCTATGATTTTTATCAGCGCCATATCACTTGGTACACCATCTCCTCCCTTCTCAGTTCTCACATTAGACTAAGTTTTCTTACTTGTGTGTCACACTACTTTCCTAAGCGACAAACTAAGGGTTTTGATAAATTTATAAATAATGTACAATAAATAGGTATGTTTAAGCTTATATAAACATGTAGAGCGATAGAAATTTCGCTTCGAATTTCAATTTGTTCTGCTTTAAGCTTGTATTAGTTTTTAGCATTTGCATTGAATCAAAATGGATATAATAGACATTATGCGAAGCTAGTAACGATATTTATCACCTTGGCAAAGATGTGTAATTTTGTTATCTTTATTTGTAGGTGG
Source organism: Sisymbrium irio (assembly GCA_000411075.1). NCBI lineage: Eukaryota > Viridiplantae > Streptophyta > Magnoliopsida > Brassicales > Brassicaceae > Sisymbrium > Sisymbrium irio. Next base: position 94,971 of record KE153888.1, read on the forward strand.
CGTAGGGATAGCAAACATGATCGGCAGCATCCAACGGCACGAGTACATGGGCTTCGAAAACCTCTGCAAGTACAGTGGTTAAAGTTACGGTTCTTTGCTCATGTCAAATACATTATCTGGGACCTATTTTTTTTGTTTTTTTTTTACTGAAGCCAAATCGTCTGTACTCAGTAAGTAAATTGTAAACTTGTAAAGTTTCATTCTTGGTGGCGAGACTTATGGTTTTTCGATTTTGTGCAATTTCTTCAGACTAGAACTTCGCTGGTTTGTTTGCAATGTATACTCTATATGTTTATTTACAATATTATTTGTTGCTGGGTGATTTTCCCTTGTTTGATATGAATAGTTTTTAAATAATTAAATTGGTTAATCATTCGTTATAAGTTATTTTATAATTTTATATAATATTAAGAATTTTTTTATTTATATACATATGAAAGTAACTAAAAAAAGTTTATTGTAAACACTATAGGAATTTGGATCAATTTAGTTTTTTTTTTTTGGGGTATATTGGGTTGCATTTATTTGTTTGGAATTAAACTATAATCGTTTTTATAGTTTCCTTAGCTTTATTAGTTTGGTTCTTCGTCTTAGCTTTGTAAATATATTTCGTTATTTTATATAATTTCATGAAAAAGTTACTCAGATTAGTACAAATTCTTGATATTATTAGACTAACACAGTTAGGCTCTGTTTGGCGTGCTGACGTAACGACTAGCGTCTGTGATGAAAAAGACACGCCGGAAAACACAAACCAACAAAAATATAATGAGAGAGAAAACAATCGCAGTGATCAAAAACTGTTCTGGATTTCTGTGATGATAGACGCTGTTTATTTTGGCGATCAGGATCATGTATTTATATACAAATCAAAATAACGCTGCGATCAAATTCAGAATGTTTTTGATCAATTATCAGTTTAACGCTAGTCGCAGCGTCAACACACCGAGCAGGTTAATCTATCGACCTTATTCTTTTTTGTTGTTGTCTAGATTGATATTGAAAAAAATATTCAAAGTTTTACATAATCCAAAAAAAAGTTACACTATAGTCGGTGAAAAAAAAGAAAATATTTCTGAAACAAAGTAAAAAAAAAACTGAATTTCTTTAGAATCAAAGTTCAGAACTAAAGAAAACTTATTGATGAATGTCTTAATGTAGAATTGTCGGGAGGTAAATAAACCCAATTTTAGAAAAGCTATTCAGTATGTTCTGAAAAAACATAAAACCGATGTGCTACCTATCTTTGAAACTCATGCTGGGAGTGATAGGGCGAGCCGCATTTGCCAAGGACTGGGGTTTGAGAAGTCCTTCAGAGTGGATGCGACCGGACAGAGTAGAGGTATTTGGTTACTATGAATATCTGAAGTTGGAGAAGTTGAGATTGCTCAGTCATCGGATCAGTTCATTCACGCGAAGGTGGAGAATGGGACGGAGGTTCTGACATTGTAGCTGTCTATGCGGCACCATCGGTGGGACGGCGTGTTAGATTGTGGGACAAGCTTGGAGAGGTTTTCAATGATATTAGTGGTCCTGTTATAATCGGGGGAGACTTTAATACGATAGTTTGTACAAACAAGAGACGTGGAGGTAATGGTTGTTTATCTTCTGATTATTTGGCGTTTGGGGAATGAAAAAATGATTTATCGCTAATCGATGTGGGGTTTCGAGGAAACCAATATACCTGGAGGAGTGGAAAGATCGAAATTTCATTTCTAGCCAAAAGGCTTGACTGTATGTTGTGTTGTGCACATGCTAGACTAAAGTGGCAGGAGGCCTCCGTAACACATCTCCCTTTCCTAGCATCAGATCATTCACCATTGTATATTTAGCTGTCACCAGAGGTGGGTGGCAATGTGCGTAGATGGCCATTCTGATTCGAGGCTGCGTGGCTAACTCATTTGGGCTTTCGTGATCTATTATCTACGTCTTTGGAATGGCAATATCAATACGAGGGATGCACTAGATAGACTTCGTAGAGTATTGAAAAAGTAGAATAGGGAGGTCTTTGGGGATGTTCAAATGCGGAAGGAGAAGCTTTTGGTGGAAGTTAATGCCATTCAAGAGTTGATAGACCAAACCCTGACAGATGATCATCTGAATAAAGAGGAAAGTCTGTTGAAAGAGCTTGAGGTAGTGTTAGAGCAAGAGGAACTTATATGGCTTCAAAACTCTAGAGAAAAGCATTTAGCAGATGGTTACAGAAAAACTAAGTTCTTCCGCATTATTACTTTCATACAGAGGAGAAGAAGTCAGATAGATATTCTGAAGGACAATGAGGAGAAATGGGTCTCAGATACCACTGAATTAGAGCGGTTAGCAGTCGAGTATTTCACAAGTGTCTACTCCTTAGATGATGTGTCTATATCGAATTTGCATTCACCAAATGAAGGTTTTATAGTCTGTCGAGTGATGATAAGCGAGATTTGAACAGAGTGTTCGAGAAAGTAGAAGTGGAGAAAGCAGTTAGGAGCATGGGCAGATACAATGCACCGGGGCCACACGGATACTAGCCGGTCTTCTATCAACACTGTTGGAACATTGTGGGCAGCTCTGTATGCAGATTTTTGTTGGAGTTATTTGAGACTGGAAAGTCACCTCTTGAGACTAATGACGCAATTGTGGTTCTCATTCCCAAGGTAGGTAAACCGGAGAAAATCACTCAACTTAGGCTCATAAGTCTTTGTAACGTCTTGTTTAAGATAATTACGAAGACAATGGTTGGAAGGCTTAAGGGAGTTATGACAAAGTTGATTGGTCCAGCGCAATCCAGTTTTATACCAGGACGGTGGAGCACAGACAATATAGTGGTTGTTCAAGAGGCTTTTCACTTGATGAGAAGAAAAAAAGGACGAAGAGGATGGATGGTACTGAAATTAGAATTGGAGAAAGCCTATAATCGAATACGCTGGGACTTTCTCGAGGAAACTCTCAAGGCAGCTGGTTTCTCTGACAAATGGATGAGATGGATTATGCAATGTGTAGAAGGGCCGGCTATGAGTTTTCTGTGGAATGGAGTAAAAACTGAACCGTTCAAACTACTCCGAGGTCTTAGCCAATGTGATCCTTTATCACCATATCTCTTTGTCCTGTGTATGGAGAGATTGTGTCATATGATTGAGAGAGAAATTGGAGAACGTCGATGGAAACCAATCACACTATCAAGATGTGGTCCAAGGCTATCTCACATATGTTTTGCTGATGATTTAATCCTATTTGTTGAGGCTTCAGTGGGTCAGATTCTGGTTATAAGAAGAGTTTAGGAGAAATTTTGTGAGGCATCGGGCCAAAAAGTGAGTTTAGAGAAATCAAAAACCTCACTTAATCTCATGGGATAGAGTATGCCTACCAAAGAGTCTAGGTGGGTTGGGGATTAGAAAATCGGGAAGTATGAATAAAGCTTTGATATCTAAGGTGGGATGGAGAGTTCTACATGATAAGGAAAGTCTCTGGGCAAAGGTGGTTAGAAGAAAATATAAGGTAGGAAACATTCATGATTTTTCCTGGATGGTGGCAAAAAGCAACTGGCCTTCTACGTGGAGGAGGTTAGGATTTTGAAATGCTTGGCAGAATGATCGAGGTTAGGATTTTGAAATGCTTGATCCGAATGCAGAATGGAGTTGGATGAGATCGTTGTGGATACTGGAGCAAAGGATTGTTTATCATGGGGGGAGAGATCGGATGGTCAATTTTCAGTAAAATCAGCCTATGCGTTGATAACAAGAGACGAATATGCACGTCCTGATGTGGTGAAGTTATACAAGAGATCATGGTGAGTCAAAGCTCCAGGAAAGGGTTAAGGCGACATTACGCGACTTAAGCTAGAGATTGACTCTGAGATGGTCGTTGGGTTTTTTAAGACTGGGATCAGAGAGACCCATCCGTTGTCTTTCCTATTGTGTCTGTGCCATGGCTTTCTATCGACAGACTGGATAGTTTGTATTTCACATGTGTATAGAGAGGTCAACCGTCTTGCAAATGGGTTGGCTAACTATGCGTTTAATTTACCGTTAAGCTTTCATAGCTTGCACTTGATGCTGTCTGGTTTGAGTTTGATTTTTAGCAGATGATGCTTTAGGGGTATCTACTTTAAGACATACCCATTTGTAATCGTTAGTTTTTGCATTTTAAATAAAATGGGAGACTAGTCTCCCACTCCTTTACAAAAAAAAGGGTTCAAAACTAAAAAAAATATAAATAGACAACCAAATATAATATTAAAACTTAGAAATTGTAGCTAGTTGAACCTTATCTACTATATATTAAAAGGAGAAACAATTAGAGGATTTTTCGCTAAATTATCAATTTTTCAGTTTTTTCATCATTTTAAAATTTTCATTTAAATTAATTTGTTTCATATATAATAGTATTTTCTTTATTTATTTTAGTTCATATTTATTTATTAACAAAATTATTAGAAAAATTTAAACATATACTATTCAAATATTATAGTATTATATAAAATTTGAAATAATCGTAAAACAAGTAATTAAATACTTATAATTTTTTTAAGATCAGTTTTCTCTTTTTAGTTTTGAATATATAAAATAAATAATAATCGAAACTACAAAATATGTATTGCTTTTAATTAAAGGAATTATATATATATATATATATATATTTTTTTTTTTCATCTTGTATGAAAAGCTCAAAAATTTTAAAAAAATTTAGATAAAAATTATTAATTTATCGATAAAAATAAAAATAAATTCTTTTAAAACAAAGAAAATTAAGCAAAATTTTTCAATATTGAAACTTTATGGAATTATATACTCTCAATATTACATTTTAACAAATAAAAAAGATTGTAAAGTTGTCTAAATATTGTTTTATTTCCAATGCTATAAAAAATATAAAATATATAATTTGGTATTTTAGAAATGAGTTGATTATTAATGAAATATTTCATATATCAAACTACCGAACATATTTAAAACATACTTAAACTAATTTCATTTGTAATTTATATCAAAATTAATAATCATATAATAATATAATTATTTATTTCAAAAATATTTTGTGAAATAATTATTCCATGCAATGTGGTTCTTTTTAAGCTCGAAAACCATCATTATCGCAGAGTTCTTAGAGGTGTTCTTAGTATTTTTTTGCATTTAGATTAAATCAAAATATGATAATAATCTAATAACCGTCTCTTAAATTAACTGTTTCGGAACCGTCTCTTACTCACCTGTGTCCACTTTTTGTTGGATTGATGAACACAATAACAAAATCCAAATTTTCTTTGATATTTCAACTCTCGCGGATGGATTCTTCCACCCTCTCCGCAGCCTGTGATTACAAAATCATGATAACAATCTCCACTCTCTGAAATTTTTTATATCTTCAATTCGTAATTAGCTCTATTGTGCATAAACAAATGTGGAGTGATGATATAGTATTTTTGGTATTCTCTGATTCTTATTGGTGATAAGGCTGCAATTATAGAAGAAATAGAAGCTGAGAAAGATGTACGTATCATTCAAGTTTTTGGTTATTTATTAGTGGATTATTGCCATGTGTGTTATCTAGAATGTGTTTGTGTATCAGAGATAGTTTTTCTGAAATGCTTAACTTTTATTTCTTCTGACTGATCTCTTAAATAGATCGTCCATACAAACTGAAACAACGTAACTAGCTCCGAAACAGACTCAACTTCTAAGACCAAATATAACTCCTACTTTCTTGGACACTACTACTTCAACGAGACTAAGTCATACAAGACTTTTATTAACTTAAACTTAAAACAAACTTTCAACGGCTCCTTTAGTCTTCAATCCCTCCCTTAAACTGGAATGTCTCCTTCCAGTTTATCCTTCCTTAGCACACACTCCAAGTCTTCCTCTCAACTCTTCGAATGACTCCAACTTCAATGCCTTTGACATAAAATCTGCCAACTGGTCTCGTGTAGAACAGAACTTGATATTGATTGTTCCTTCATTCACAAGATCACACAGAAAATGGTACCTCACATGAATGTGTTTACTCCTTCCGTGCAGAACTGGATTTTTGGACAATTTGATTGCAGAACTGTTGTCACAGTAGAGCTCTGTTCCTTCTTCTTTTCCTTCTCCGATTTGTTCCAAGATGTTTTGTTGCCATACTGCCTGACACGCACCATACGCTGCTGCCACAAACTCTGCCTCAGTGGTTGACAACGTCACTATTGCCTGCTTCTTTGATGCCTACGAGACAGCTCCTCCACTAAGCATGAATACATAGCCTGATGTGCTCTTTCTGTCATCTACATCTCCTGCATAATCACTGTCTACGAACCCCACCAAATTTTCTTCTCCATTCCTTACATACTTTATTCCAAGTTCAATCGTTCCTTGAACATACCTCAAAATCCGTTTGGCTGCAAGTAAATGTTGCTCCTTTGGACGCTCCATGTATCTACTCACCAAGTTCACCGAGTAGATGATGTCTGGCCTTGTTGCTGTCAAGTATCTCAGGCTCCCAACCAACTGATTGAATGTTGTAGGATCTACATCATCGCCTCCTCCTTCTCTCGACAACTTGTGACCAGGGACCATCGGATTCCTCACAGCGATACAATTCTCCATTCCAAACCTTTCTAACACCTCAGTTGTGTACTTCCTTTGATTAATGAATATTCCATCTTCTTCTTGTAACACCTCAACTCCGAGAAAGTACTTCATTAAGCCGAGATCCGTCATGGACAACTCCTTCTTCATGGATTCTTTGAACTTTTCGAGAAGTGTTTCAGAGTTACCTGTATATATGAGATCGTCTACATACACGCTAACAATCAGCATCTTCTCTTCCTCCTTCTTCACGAATAGTGTGTGTTCACAATAACACTTCTCAAATCCTTCCCTTGCAAAATATCCTTCAAGCTTTCTATACCATGCTCTAGGTGCCTGTCTTAAACCGCACAGCGCCTTCTTGAGCTTGTATACCTTATCCTCTTCTCCTCTGATTTCAAATCCTTTGGGCTGCTCTACGTACACATCTTCACTCAGTTCTCCGTGTAGAAATGCACTTTTCACATCAAGTTGCATTATTTTCCACCCTCTTTGCGCAGCCTTAGCAAATAATTTTCTGATCGTGTCCCACCTAGCCACTGGTGCGAACACTTCTTCGAAATCTACCCCTTGTCTTTGATGGTATCCCTTGGCAACCAATCTTGCTTTGAACTTATCTACTTCTCCCTTTTAATTGTATTAGGTCTTGTATACCCACTTAACTCCGATCACCTTGACACCTTCCGGCACCTCCATAGCTTCCCATGTTTTGTTGTCTTCTATGGATGTCATCTCATTCTCCATAGCTTCTCTCCACTTCTCATAAAGGACTGCTTCTCCAAAGCTTTCAGGATCCTCTACTGCAGTGAATAAAGCCAGTATCTCTTCCTCGTCAACAATAAACATACTCGTACCTCCGGTCACATAGTCCTTCATCCATATCGGCGACTGCTTCTGTCTTCCACCTGATCCTCTTACATTTGACATGTTTGGAACTGCAGCCCTCTGATTCTCTTCTATGTGTTCTTCTATGTCTTCCTCATCATTGTTCTCTTCCACCACCGTCTCTTCTTCTCTTTCTTCTGCCACATGTTCTCCAGTCTCTTCCTCTCCGTCGCTGTCTTCCCAATGAAACACAGAGTCAGGTTGATTCTCCTCCCAATCCCACTTTTTATCTTCATTGAACTGAACATCTCTGCTTATGATTATCTTCTTTGTCTCGGGATTGTATAATCGGTAGGCCTTTGACTCTTTGCTGACTCCAAACATCACACATTTGATACTCTTCTCATCTAGCTTCACCCTTTTCTCATATGGCACAAGTGCATAGGCTACGCAACCAAAGACTCTGATATATTCCACTCATGGCTTGTGTTGACTCCACTTCTCTTCTGGTGTCACTTCTCCCAATATCTTAGTTGGACTTCTATTCAGTATGTGTACCGCATACTGCACTGCTTCTGGCCAGAATCTCCTAGGAACATACATCCCCATCATCATGCATCTCGTCATGTTCATCACGCTTCTGTTCTTCCTCTCTGCAATCCCGTTTTGTTGGGGAGTGTATGCAGCCGTTAGCTGTCGTTTGATCCCTTCCTTCTTACAATATTCTTGAAACTCTGTGGAGTTGTACTCACCACCTCGGTCTGATCTCAAAGACACCAGCTGCGTACCAATTTCTCTTTCTGCTAACGCCTTGAATTCCTTGAAGTACTTGAGAGCCTCCGACTTCTCTGCTAGGAAGTAAGTCCAGCATTTCCGGCTATAATCATCAATAAATTGATAATGTACCTCTTTCCACTCTCAGATGCAGGTGCAATTGGTCCCCAGATGTCTGTGTGTACCAGCTCGAGTCCACGACTTGCTTTCCGGTTGGTTCTCTTTGGAATGTTTTCTCTTATCTGCTTCCCCTTCATGCATGTGTCGCAGAGCTCTCCAGCTTCATTTTGCTCGAGTGCTGGCATCCCGGTCAGCATTTTTTTCTCTGACAGCATCTGCATTCCTCCTTGACTCAAGTGGCCGAGTCTTTTGTGCCAGAGGTTTTTTGTCTCTTCCGAGGCTACTTGCAGACAGTTACTCGCTTCTCCTTCATTGTTTTTCATTGTTGCCAAGATTATGAACATTCGATTCTTCGTCATGGTTGAGATCATCAGCAACTTTCTCTGCTTCTTATGCCAAATCTCACATACATCATCTTCTATGATGATTCTCAGCCCCTTTTGCTGTATCTGTCCTACGCTCAGAAGATTGTTCTTCAGCTCTGGAACGTAGTATGCTGCAGTGATCACTTGTGTCACACCATTGATCATCAATCGGAGACTGCCTCTTCCTTATACTTTCATTCTTCTGTTGTCTCCGAGCTTCACGTTTTGTTTGAATAATGGATCGAAATCCACAAACCACTCTCTTGTACCGCACATGTGATTAGAGCATCCTGAGTCCAGGAACCACACTTGTTTGGTTTCTTCTTCTTCAACATCAACATGTGCCATCAGCAACACCTCTTCCTCCATCTCTGCGTAATGGGCATTCTTCTCTTTATCCCATTCTGGACACTCAGACTTGAAATGTACCAGCTTGTGGCATTTATAGCACTCCACCGTTTCCTTGTTAAAGCTGGGGCTGCCTCTTCCTCGCCCTTGATATCCTCCTCTTCCTCTGCCTCGGTAACTGTTTCCTCCACGGCCTCTTCCACCAGGTGAATTCCATCTTCCTTCAACCTTGAGAGCATGTGCCTCATCAACATGCCTCGTCAGTTTTTGTTCATGAACCAACAGCGAGCTCTATAAGGAATCAACCTTGAGCTCTATGATGTCATTTGACTCTTCAATGGCACATACCACATACGTGAATTTCTCCACTAGCGTTCTTAAAATCTTCTCAACGATCTTGGAGTCTGGCATGTCTTCTCCAAGGATTCTCATATCATTGGCCACCATCATCACCCTTGAGAAGTACTCCGAGATTGAATCTCCTTCTTTCATCTCCAAAACGTCAAAGTCACGTCTTAGTCTCTGCAGTTGCGCACTCTGCACCCTCTTGTTACCTTGATACTTCGTTCTCATGGAATCCCAAATATCCTTGGCCGTGTCCTTCTTTGTGATCGTCTTCAAGATCACCTTGTCGATGGAGGCAAAGAGGTAATTCTTTGCCCTAAGATCCTTGAGCTTGGTTTCTGCAAGCTCTGTTCTCTGTGCTCCCGTCAACACCAGATTTCTTTCTTGCTGCGGCACACCGGTTTCGATGAGATCCCACCATTCCTTGGATCTCAAGAGATTCTCCATGAGCATTGCCCAATGCTTGTAATCACCATCGAATTTTGGAATACTCATTCCATCCTTATCACTCATGGTTTCTGGATTTTTGTTTGCTCTGATACCACTGTTATCTGAATGTGTTTGTGTATCAGAGATAGTTTTTCTGAAATGCTAACTTTTATTTCTTCTGACTGATCTCTTAAATAGATCGTCCATACAAACTAAAACAACGCAACTAGCTCCGAAACAGACTCAACTTCTAAGACCAAATCTAACTCCTACTTTCTTGAACACTACTACTTCAACGAGACTAAGTCATACAAGACTTTTATTAACTTAAACTTAAAACAAACTTCCAACGGCTTCTTTAGTCTTCAATGTGTATGTATGCATAATGATTTTGGCTGCTTTGTTTGTCCAATTCAGAAATCGAAGATGGAGAAGGCCATTCAAACGCTTTGGACTAGTTTCAGTTGCCATTGATTTTTGTGAGTATCTATTTGAATTCATAGCGAATACATTTTAGCTTCACGTGGTATCTGTTGAAACCTTTGCATCACTTGAATATTGCTTTTTGATCTGGATTTGAATTAGTAAATCTAAAATTCATCAAATCGCTTTAGATTCAGAGAAATTAGAGTATATAATAATATTTCATGGTTCTTGTTTTGCTGTAGTACATTTGTTTGTAAACTGCAGTTTCAAGATGTTTTACAACGAGGACGTAACAGTAGGTGTGTGGATGTTGAATGTTTTGAGTTTCCAGATAAGAAAAACATTCAAGGTTGTTCTACTAATACCTCCA
>KE153888.1:111442-124819 GCA_000411075.1 Sisymbrium irio
CGGATTAGGGTTCCAAAGCAACATGGTGGCATGTACTGTGTCTGAGCGTGAGGGTGCGTCATAGATCGGATTGACAAGCGGTTTGTGCCGATAGATTAGTCTCAGCGAGGGCTTCGATTTGATATCTTGATCGTTTTCTGGATCTCCACGGTTTGAGACAACGAACTCTTTGAAGTTCGGGTAAAAAGTGGTGGCCGTAAAAAAAAAATTTTTTTAGGGTTTTAGAGGTTATCGTGGTGATAACGTGTTATAAACAAGAGAAATCTTTGTGTAATGTGTTGTATTATTAGTAGCTCTTAGGCGTCTTCTGTATATAAAGATACACTACATAAACAATAAGAAAATAGTACAATTCTTAATCCAATTAGGAATAGAAAATATGCATAAATTTTAAATCTATTAGGAAAAAGAAAACTTCCATTAAACCTAAGTGTTAATAGGTCGGCTTTGGGTTAAGCCGGGTTATAGGCGAACATTTATAAATTACAACAAAAACAAATTTATTCAAGTGTCAAACTTTTTTTCTCTTAAAAGAGGGAAACATCAGCGGTGGAATCACGAGTTCTAATCTCATTTGGTTGCACTTTTTTTATTGATAACCCTTCGTCATCATCTATCTGATTTAAATTTGTGACCCTACCTCTCAAATTCTTCCCACTTATTTTCACCCTTCGTCACTAACTCCACATCTATCTGATTTAAATTTGGCAATTCACTTATAAAATTCCAACATGATCAACCATTAGTTTAGGACTAGTTGTCGCCGGTTCACTATGGGTTAACAGTAGTTCATTCTGCATACCACATTTTCTCCATATCATCTCACTTAATTTTTCTATTCAGTTTTTATCATTTGAAAGCCTAATCTGGCCATTTTATTTCACATTTCCCCAAACTTTATTACCTGCTCTATATATTATATTATCTGGCATCACTAATGACGAGACTTGTCTTGTTTTTAAATATATAACATCTAAGTGTTAATAGGGTAATAACAATCCTCATACGTCACCACCAGTCACCTCACAATCTGAGCACGTCTAGGTGGAATTAAAATAACCAAATCAACAGAGAGATTATATGGACAAAGTACTTGGCATTCCCGTCCCGACAATCATCTCCAGCGATCTCTCTCACTACAACAAAAATTTCATTTGCACCACTTCTACGTATATGTGTTATAATAATCAGAATCTCATTCTATTTCCTATTCTCTCTCTCTCTCTCTCTCATAATTTCACGAGAAAAGTCCTATTAAAAAGTTGTTAGTGATTTTTTTTTTACTACAAAAGGCGGAAATGAGATCCAAGTGTCGGAGTCTGATCAGATCGGTGATCGTTCTCTTTCTCAATGTCGCTTTAACTTTTGCATTTGTTTCCGCTGAGAGAAGCTACAAAGGAAAATTTGATTCTCAAACGCGGGAACGTGACGAACCAAGTTTCTTCTTCAAAGCTATGAATTCTCTATGGGAATCTGATCGAACAGGTTATCATCATGCCTGGCCCGTAAGTCTTTTCATTCTTTCAACCTAATTTGCATTTTTTTATTTGATTAGAATTATAATAATAAAAAATATGAAGAAAGAAAAATCAAATTTCAGGAGTTTGAGTTTAACTGGCAAATTGTTTTGGGAACTCTCATTGGATTCTTTGTGGCTGCGTTTGGTAGCGTAGGAGGTGTTGGTGGTGGTGGAATTTTCGTACCAATGCTTAGTTTGATTATTGGGTTTGATCCAAAATCATCAACAGCCATGTCTAAGTGTAAGTCTTTTATAATGTGATTTTTGAGAATATTTTTGGTGGGGTTTGTGTATTTTAATGGATTTAGAAATCTAAACAAAATTTAGTGTTATTGGTTTTATGATTTTAAAATTATAATTCTAATAATTTTTTATTCACTTATACGGATTTACTGATTTTACAATGAATTTTGGAGAATTTGGAAAAATTTCTTGTGATTTGTATCTACAAATCCATATTCACATTTTATATTTACAAACCACTATGTTTTAACTTGAATTTCTAGTTTCAAGAGTTTTCTTTTTTTGATCATTTATTCTTTATAGGCATGATCATGGGAGCGTCTGTGTCAACTGTGTATTACAACCTTAGATTAAGGCATCCTACGCTTGATATGCCAATCATTGACTATGATCTAGCGCTTCTGATTCAGCCCATGCTTATGCTTGGGATTAGCGTTGGGGTTGCTTTCAATGTGATGTTTCCTGATTGGATGGTCACTGTTCTACTCATCATTCTCTTTCTTGGTAAGAATAAAATAGTATGGCCTTTTCACTATTGGTGGTTAAACTTGGAATGACCATTTTTGTTTTTGTTTTAATCAATATATGCAGGTACATCAACAAAGGCGTTCTTGAAAGGTTGTGAGACTTGGAAGATGGAAACTATACAGAAAAATGTACGTCACTAACTTCTTGTGAGGCGTCATTAATCATTCTTAGTGAATAACTATCAAACTTGTATTCTGTTATGTGCTACAGGAAGCTGCTAAGCGCTTAGAGTCAAATGGTGAGTTGAATTTTTTGTTCTGTTAAATATTTTTCAGTGACTATCATTGTACAGTCTGTTTTTAGTTTTATTGGAGAAAGCAATGCTCATATAACCCACCTTTTCGTCAGGTGTATCTGGTACAGAAGTTGAGTACATGCCTCTTCCAGCAGCTCCAAGAACAAACAATGGAAACAACAAGAAGCACGAAGTAAGTTCTATAGTCTTTACTCTCTACTATCGGTTCTGTTTTTGCAAATTATGTCGCAATTAACCAAGTTAATGTACTTCAGGTAAGTATTACTGAAAATGTATACTGGAAGGAATTGGGGCTTCTCGTTTTCGTCTGGGTTGTTTTCCTGGCACTGCAGATAATGAAGGTAACGTTATTTTCTTTATCAACCAATACACATACATATGCATCAATTATGATGTTCATCTTCAAACTTCATTGATATCTTTTCTTGTTCTTTCATGGAAACAGAAAAATTTGGCTACTTGTTCAGTAGCATATTGGGTCATAAACTTGTTACAGGTATGGACTGAATACTGAGAGACCAATGTATGCTGTTTATAGATTCTTATGATTTTCTACTGGCATGCAGATTCCAGTTGCAATTGGTGTATCAGGCTACGAAGCAGTTGCTTTGTATCAGGGTAGAAGAATCATTGCATCTATTGGCCACGGAGACTCGAACTTCACCATTGGCCAGCTTCTTCTTTATTGTAAATTTGGCATATTGGCCGGCATAGTCGGTGGTTTACTTGGTTTAGGCGGAGGTTTCATCATGGGTCCATTGTTTTTAGAGCTTGGTGTCCCACCACAGGTCTGAATTTATCATGAACAACATCATAGTTGAGAATCACTAGTTCTTGTATCACTGAATCTCTACTCTCTGTGTCTACAGGTCTCAAGTGCCACAGCCACTTTCGCAATGACATTCTCTTCATCCATGTCTGTTGTAGAATACTATCTTCTCAAAAGGTTCCCCATTCCATACGGTGAGTTCTCTGCAGAGTTGAATCAATTAAACTTTCACATGTACTTAAATCACGATCTGTTTCCTTTTGTGCAGCTCTGTATTTTGTGGCAGTGTCAATAATGGCAGCTTTGGTTGGTCAACATTTAGTTAGAAGACTCATTACTGTCCTTGGCCGAGCATCTCTCATCATCTTCATCCTTGCGTCAATGATTTTTATCAGCGCCATATCACTTGGTACATGACCTCTCTTCTCACCTTAAACTAAGTTTTCTTACTTGTGTGTCACATTATTTATTCCTTAACTACAAACTAAGGGGGTTTTGATAAATTTATAAGTATCATACAATATCTAGGCTTGTTTAAGCATGTGTATGATAGATAACTTGGTAGCTAGTGGCGATAATTATCACCTTAGAAAAGATGTGTAATTTTGTTATCTTTATTTATAGGTGGCGTCGGGATAGTAAACATGATTGGCAAATTCCAACGGCACGAATACATGGGTTTCGAAAACCTTTGCAAGTACAGTGGTTAACGTTAAGAATCTGGATCAAGTTGCCGTTCTTTGATTATGTCAAATTTAGTATCTTGAACCTGATTTTTTTATCTTAACTGAGGCCAAATTGGCTGTACACAGTAAGTAAATTGTTAAACATGTAAAGTTTTAAGTTAAAAAAAAAAAAGACTCTTGAAATTTTCATTCTTGAAGGCGAGACTTATGGTATCTTGATTTTGTATCATTTCTCATTTTCTTTAGACTAGGGATTTATGCGCTTTGTTTGGTTTTGTTTGCTTCAATATGTTTGTTTACAAAATTATAATATTATTTGTTGATAGGTGAATGTTCCATGCTAGGTATAGATAATTTTAAAATAACTATAATAGTTGGTTTTTATTTCGTTTTTATTTTTTTATAAGTTTCAAGTCACTTCATAATTTATATACATATTTAATGTAATTAGGAAAGCATTGTAAATAATTTTCTGTTATTATCTTAGTTAGATACATGGTATCAATAAAAATTTGGATAAATTCGGTTATATATTTTTTGAGTATACAATACAAAGACGAGAAGCTAAACATCCATTAAGAAAACGTTTACATAGAGTATATTCAATCTATAATTTGAAATCATTTGTATTAAAATGAAAAATCTAATATTATTTAAAGTTGTTCAACCTAAATTTTAAAAGAAGTATTCAAATACATTGTTATTAAATTTATGATTTTAAAATCCATTGTTATTAAAAATTTATACTCTACTGTAAAAGAAGTCACTTAATCTCCACTCTTTGTGTCTAGAGGTCTCCAGTGCCACAGCCACTTTTGCAATGACATTCTCTTATTCCATGTCTGATATAGATTACTATCTTCTCAAATGATTCCCTATTCCATATGGTGAGTTCTCTGCAGTTTTGAATACATTAAATTTTCACGAATACTCAAATCTCGATCAGTTTCCTTTTGGGCAGCTCTGTACCTTGTGGCAGTGGCAACATTGACAGCATTGATTGGTCAACATTTAGTCAGAAGACTCATAACTGTCCTTGGCCGAGAATCTCTCATCATCTTTATCCTTACGTCTATATTTTTTTATCACTTCCCTTCTCACCTTAAACTAAGTTTTCTTACTTGTGTTTCACACTACTTTTTCCTAAGCTACAAACTAAATAATACTATACAATATATAGGCTTCTTTAAGCTTATACACACATGTAGAGCGATTGAACTTTCTCTTCGAATTTCAGTAGTTTTAATTTGTTCTTCCTTAGGCTTATATTAGGTTTTAGTATTTGCATTGTTCCGTAATTAAGCTTCTGGTTATCTGATAGATATCTTGCGCAGCTAGTGGCGATATATATCTCCTTGGGAAAGATGTGTAATTTTGTTATCTTTATTCGTAGGTGGCATGGGGATAGTAAACATGACCGGCAAACTCCAACATCACAAGTACATGGGTCTCGAAAACATCTTCAAGTACAGTGGTTAAACGTTTAAAATCTGGATCAAGTTAGGGTTCTTGGATCATGTCAAATACAGTATCTCAGACCAATTATTTTTCTTTACTGAAGCCAAATCGTCAGTTATAGGTTTTGACGTATACGCGAAACATTAGGAGTTTTTTGTCAATGCATATGTGGGAAATTTGATAGTGATTTATGAATATCGATAATATTTTGTATACATATTGTTTTTTCATATAAGAGAAAACAAATTAAACAAAATCAGAGATTTATTAATCAAAATCGTACTGTAGAGGGACAAACTGTCTTTGATGTTTGGCTACACAACAACAATAGTCGTCATCATCTCGTTCTATACATCCTCCTGTTTTGAACCCCGCAGATCTGCAATTTCCAATGCATTGAGGGTCGGGGTCACATGGCTCTATCGCATTCTTCGGACGGATACAAGTTTTTCCTATTTAGGCACCAAAATGACAAATTTATCAATTTTACATGTAAACTACCAATATAAATTGTTAAACCATTTAATATTATATTCCTTTGTAATTTTAGTTAGTAAATAATTATGCTTTATTGCTTCTTGTCTTATTTAGTTATTGTTTAGGATCTCGTTAGGTGATTTTTTTCCCCTTATTTTCTTTTATATAGTTTCTATATGTCATTGTAGAGAACTATTTAATGAGTAAATCTCTTTCTCTCCATTTTCTATAACTTCGAATTCTTTCCATCTCCTAATCGCTTCTTAAACTCTTTTTAATATCTTATTCCGCTGCTACTCTCATAAATTTCTCATGGTATCAGAGTCTGGTTCATGAAACTGGTGTCTAATCTCCATTAAATCTTTCATTCTTTAATACTTGTGTGTTCTTAAATAAACCTAGATCTGTCCATACCCTTTCTGAAAGAGGGTTGATTTTTCGTGTCGGAGATGGAAGGAAGCAAAACGCTTGATGTGCCTGTTGTGCTCAAGGGAGCTGACAATTACCTGTTGTAGGCAAGGACCATCAGGGCTGTGTTGAATGGGAAGAGGCTTGGGAGTCACCTTTAGAACTCGAAGCCACCATGTGTTGATCAGTCCAAGGAAGGAGAGGAGAAAGCTTCTTCAAAGGAGGCTGAGAACTGGTTGTGTGATGACCAGACTGTGCTTGCTGCTCTTCAGGGGTCCTTGGACATCTCTGTTCTTGAAGCCTACTCCTATTGTGAAGGAGTTAAAGAGTTGTGGGATACCTTGAAGAGTATGTTTAGGAATGTCTTAAATCTCACAAAGGTTTTTAAAATCAAGAAATCCATTAATGATCTTTCACAAGGAAAGATGGGGTTTAAAGACTTCTTTGGCAAGTTCAAGAGCTTGTGGGAAGAATTGGAGATGTTGAGGCCAGCCACCCTTGATGCTACTACTTTGAATGAAAGGAGAGAACAAGACAAGGTCTTTGCTCTTCTCATGGTGCTGAATCCTGTGTTTAATGATGTTACCAAACACATACTTAGAGCTGAGAAACTGCCTAGTTTGGAGGAGGTTTGTGCTTAGATTCAGAAGGAACAGGGTTCATTGGGTTTGTTTGGGAGAAAAGGAATCGAACTGGCATGGCTAACAAGGTGGAGGCAACCAATGCTAACAGAGATTTCTTTGATGGTGAGGAAAGAGAAGTTTGGATCTGTGACCATTGCAAGAAAAGAGGACATCTCAAGAAAAAATGCTGGATTCTCTACCCTCATCTCAAAAAGAAGGATCGGAAGAAACCAAGAGCCAATGCTGCAAATGAGGTGCAAGAAGAGGCCTGAACTTCTAACCAAACCAAGAAGGATGATGGTGGTGCAGCAATGAGGACTTCTGATCTTGATGCCCTCATTAAAGCTCTTAAAAATTCCGGTAACCCTTTAAATGCCATGTTCATATCTCCATCCAACTGCTCTATCCAGCTGATCCATCTAACTGGTCCATCTGGCTGATGTTCGTTTTGTTATTGTGGTCTATTATTGTAACAATCACAAACTAGACATCATGAGCAATCAATTCAAATCAATTACTCAAACTATGATTACAAAGGCATAGAAAAATGTCAACTTTTGAGAAACGTTTTAAGCATTATAAACACATTAATCTGACTAGCCAAACCCAGAACCCAAATCCTGATTTTCGAGAGAGAGAGGCGAAAAATATAATAATTAGCAAAACCCAGAAACTAAATAAGAATACAAACCAAAGATCTATGCGAGAGATAGTGTGTGAGACAAATTGAAAAAAGAGTGTGAGAGAAATTGAAAGAGAAAAAGAAGTGTTCAGTACCTGAAGCAAAAGAAGATAAGCAAGAGAGAGAGAGGTGCATGAGAGAGTGTGATAGAGAGAAGAGAAGGGAGATTCAAAGTCCTTTCATGGGGGATTTTGTTGAATTTTTGAGAGAGAGAATCGAAGAATAAAGAAGAAGGAAGAAGAAGGAAGGAGGACGACGGCAAAGGGTAGGTTTAGGTTTGTAAATGTTATATTTTATTAAGGATAAAATCATATTTTTATTTTTTTGACTGGTCCAGCTCCAGTCAACTGCTCCGTTTTGACTCAACTGACTGCTCCATCTCAAATTAAAACAATTTGCCTGCGTTTTTGAAAGTCAGTTGACTGTTCCATCTGGCTGATTCTCCTTTTTTTGCTTAAAACGAACATCAGTTGTCATCTCCATCTGACTGAACCAGTCAACTGACCAAACGAACAGGCCCAAAAGCCTTAAACTGTCAAATTCATAAACATGTCATAATTAATGAATTTGTGCATAAATCCGCCTTGATAAGTCATGTTAAAAGTGATAAGCCATTAATTGTTGATTCTGGAGCAAGTCACCACATGACTAGTGATGCTAAGTTGATTAGTAACATAAAGCCTTCTTTAGGAAGTGTTACCATTGCTAATGGTGATAAGATAAAGATTGAAGGAGTTGAAAACTTGAAACTGTTTAATAAATAGTCTAAAGCGTTTTATATGCCTTCTTTCACTTCAAACTTATTGTCTATTAAGAAAGATACTTCTATTTAAAATTGATATGCTATATTCAGTCCTGATAAAGTTTTCTTTCAGGATATTAAGTCAAGTAAGCTCCTTGGACAAGGAAAAACAAAGAATTACCTTTATGTTCTTGATGACACTAAGTCTTCATCCCTATCTAAAGCCTTTTGTTTTTATTCTGCTCTTGATAATAATGCATTGTGGCATGCTATATTGGATCATGCTTGTGAATAATGCTTGTGAAACTTGTATTTTGGATAAACATTGCAAAACTGTCTTTTCCAAATCTGTCACTATCTATGACAATTTCTGTGATTTGATTCATTCAGATGTTTAGAGTTCTCCTTGCATGTCTAGGGAAAACTAGAAGTATTTTGTTATTTTTATTGATGAGAAATCAAAGTACACTTGGTTAACATTATTGCCAACGAAGGGTAGAGTGCTAAAATCTATCATTAATTTTTAAAACTCTGTGACTAACCACTATAATGTTAAGATTAAAGTTTTAAGATCAGATAATGGTGGAGAGTATACTAGTCAAGCCTTTAAGCATAACTTGAAAAATTTGGCATTGAACACCAAACAAGCTGTCTTTACACTCAGCAAAATGGAGTTGCCAAAAAGAAGAACAGACATCTAATGAAAGTGGTGAGATCTCTTATGTTCTATATGAATGTACCAAAGAGATTCTGGAGTGATGTTGTGGTGACAACCTGCTATCTCATCAATAGGCTACCTAGCAGAATCCTTCAAGACATTTCTCCATTCGAGGTACTAACTAACCTTCAATTGATTATCGAAGAGTGTTTGGTTGTGTCTGTTTTATCTTAGTACCAGGAGAACAAATGACCAAGCTTGATGCAAAAAGCACAAAAGGCATGTTTATTGGCTACTCTGTCAACCAAAAGGGCTACAAATGCTACATTTCAGAAACAAGAAGAGTCTTGGTTTCAAGATATGTCAAGTTCCTTGAGACACATGGTTTCTATGAAGAAAAGAATTGGGAGAGCTTGAAGGACTTACCAAAATATACTTCCGATCATGCTGCTACACTCTGAACTCTTATGGAAAGGCTGAAAGTAGGATCTGTAGCAGACACAAGCATGGTGCCTTTTACCAATGCTCAGGAGTTAACAGAGTAAGTGGACACTGAACCACATGATGAAAAGATACTGTCAGTGATTGATGTTGAGACAGAAGTGCACCATGATGAAGTGGAAGAAAAACTTCAGACCTCTGCACAACAAACTGAACCAGAACCTGTTGCTGCTCAAGAAGTAGCTCCAGCTCCAGTTCTCAGAAGTAGTCAAAGGGTAAAGAAGCCTTCACACTGGATAGATACAAGGGTGTACTACAACAATCAAGTTGTGGGTCATCCAACCCAAGCTGTCTGCTCTCTAGTGCATGTACCGGAGGAGCATCAAGTCTTCATTAGAGATTTGGACAAAGAAGAGGTTCCAAGAACATATGAAGAGGCTAAGGACCTCAAAGTCTGGAGAGATGATGTTAATGAAGAAAGACAAGCCATGGAAAGAAATCACACTTGGGATGAGGCTGATCTTCCAAGAAAGAAAAAGACAGTGAGCTCCAAATGGGTCTTTACCATAAAATACAAGAGCAATGCGGAGATAGAAAGATATAAGGCAAGGTTGGTGGCTAGAGGCTTCACTCAGACATATGGTGAAGAATATAAAGATACATTTTCTCCGGTTACTAAGCTTCACACTGTTCGATTTGTGCTCTCTCTTGCTACAAACTTGGACTGGGATCTATGGCAGATGGATGTGAAGAATGCATTCCTTCAGGGGGAGTTAGAAGAAGAAGTCTATTGTCTGAAACAGTCTCCTAGAGCATGGTATAAGAAGCTAAGAAAAGTTATCTATTGTCTGAAACAGTCTCCTAGAGCATGGTATAAGAAGCTGAGCATCACTATCTTGGATCGTGGTTTCAGAAGGTCAGAAGCTGATCACAATCTATTCACTCTTCAAAGCCAGGCATGTATTGTTGTCATTATCATTACGTGGATGATATAATCATCTCTGAGACTGACAAGGTTGGTATTCAAGATACTAAGACTTATTTACATTCTGTCTTTGATATAAAAGATCTTGGAGAACTTAGATACTTCCTTGGGATTGAAGTGTGTAGATCAAAGGAGGGTCTCTTCTTGTCTCAAAGGAAGTATATTAATGATCTTGTGAGTGAAACATGTTTAAGAGATGCAAAACCGGCAAGGACACCATTGGAGGATCAATATAAAGATAACCAACAGGGGGAGAATGAAGCGGATGAGCTGTTCCATGATGCAAATCTTTATAGACGCATGGTTGGTAGGCTTATATACCTCACTATTACTCTTGGACTTGTGTTTTTTTGTGAATCAGGTGAGTCAATATATGCAAGCTCCAAGATGTCTCATTGGAAGATGGTGAACAGAGTTCTGCGCTATCTGAAAGGGACTTCAGAGCAAGGTATTGGGATGGGATGCAATGGAAACACTGAGTTGGTATGATATTGTGATGCAGACTGGTATGGAGATATGGTGGAAATGAGGTCTACTACCCGACTATTGCACATTCATTGGTGGGAACTTAGTAACTTAGAAGAGTAAGAAACAGAAGATTGTAGCTTGCTCAAGTGTAGAAACTGAGTATAGAGCCATGAGAAAACTTACAACTAAGCTGATGTGGTTGAAGATGATTCTCAAGGATCTTGAAGTGGAGAGCTCAAAGCCAATCACCATGCACTGTGACAATCAGTCGGCTACCCACATTACTTCCAATCAAGTGTTTCATGAAAGAACCAAGCATATTGAAGTAGACTGCCACAAGGTCAGAGAACAAATGGAATTATGAGTGATTCTACCATGCTATACTCGGAGTTCTGATCAGTTGGCGGATATCTTTACAAAGACAACAAGCTTAAAGACTCTGAGTTCATCTGTGTGAGAATGGGTCTCATGAGCCTTCCAAACTTTTTAGCTCCTAAGTGATAGAGCTCACTCTTTTTCCGTAAGTAATGTTTTGTTCCATTGGGTTTTCCTCGCTAGGTTTTTAATGAGGTGAGTCTCTGATTTTTCAAGCTAAGTCTCCAGAGATTCTTATGACTTAACTTGAGGGGGAGTGTTAAACCATTCAATATTATATTCTTTTGTAGTTTTAAGTTGTAAATAATTATGATTTATTGTTTATTGCCTTATTTGGTTATTGTCTAGGATCTCCTTAGGTTATTCAGTTCCCCCTTATTTTCCTTTATATAGCTTGTATATGTCATTGTAAAGAATTATTAAATGAATAAATCTCTTTCTCTCCATTCTCTCTAACTTCGAATTATCTCCATCTCCTTATCCCTTTTTAACTCTCTTTAATCATTTATTCTGCTGCTATTCTCATAAATCTCTCATAAATATATTTAAATATAATTATTTCTGTCCAATGGTTCAACTGATCAAATGAATTTAAAATAAAAATAAAAATTGATTGTGCTTGAGACAGTTTACCTGAAATCAGAGGTAAGAGGATAAGACAGAATACCATCAACGAAATTAATAAAGAGATGAAGACTTCTTGATCGCCATAATTTTAATTCTAGAATAAGCAATAAGTATTCTTCAGGATTTCTTTAGATCTATAATATCGCAAAGATATACAAATCAGATCCAATGAAAACTTAGAATTGATCAGTTCCAATAAACGATAACCTATACTGTCTTTTCAATAGAAATTTTTGAAAACTTTTACAATAAAATATTTTTTTATTTACCTTTTCGAAATAATATTCTGGTAATTGCAAATGATGTATTTGGTTGGTCTTCCCTAAGTGTGTTTTTATACATATAATTCTGATAGATTTTCCATAAAATGCAATTAAATGGAGTCAACATTTCTTGTTAATTTGGTCAAGTATCAACATTTTCTACATTATGTTTCAACATTTAAAAAAACAATTACAATATTTATAAATTTTTTTCATTAAAATAAATTTGGACAAAAAATTTGGTAAAATAATTGAAAATTAATTGCCAAAAAATCATAAATTACTATATTTATATTGGATATTAATTTTAAGCTGTATTCGGAAATTCCTAGACATTAGTTAGGTAGTTAGTATGGGTAGTGAATTACCAATAAATCTAGAATTACTCAGAGACTAATTTAAATAGGTCTGAATATATACTAATAAATTGTAACAAAAAGTCGGAATAAAATGTAGTCAAGTGGTTTGTGAATTTTGGGAAAATGTCTAAAACTCGGATTTGTAAATCAGTGTATTCTTTTTAATTACTTTTTCAAATTTAATAAATTGTGAAAGTACATATTTATCATCATCATATTTTTTTCTACAACATACTACACTTAATTTCTACCACTTTTGATTTTCTTCATTCATCACCATTGTCGACTAAACTTGATTATTTTATAGATATTTATTTCAATATAATAGATCTATGACCAAACATCCAAATTTCAACTTTAAACCTATAAAACAAAGAAATTTTGAGATTTCTGATTTTTTTTCCTGCACAACCTCAAATGACAGTGTTAAAAACTGCATTTTCGAAGATAGATTTTAAGTCATTACATTTTATTACCAAAATGAATTGTAATATTAAAAATTCATCAAATATCTTTCCTTATCGTTTATCTAAATAATTTTGATTATTCGAACATACTTTATATGAAAATAAACATAGAGATAATATAGACTTGTTCATTTCAAAAATTGGGACAAGTAATTCTAACTATATATATTCTCTGATTGTTTACTATATTTTCTTCACAAATTTTTTGTTTCGTTTAATTTGTCTGAGAAGTCGCATTTAATTCCACATGCTCACGAATTGTCATTTATGACAGACCATGATAGGAAACAAGGATCCTTACCGGACCAAGTTGAACGGGAGCGAGCCAAAGGCAAAGGGAAGC
>KE153889.1:41583-53397 GCA_000411075.1 Sisymbrium irio
AAATTGATTTTATATATTTATATATTTAGAAAAATTAAAATATCATAATTTGTCTATCAAATCTATCATTTCTTAAGTTTTTAATGGTTTTATAACTAAAATGAGTTAGTCAGTCTTTTTAACCTGTTCTCTAATTGTCTAAATATTTATAATAGTTTATTAAAACAAACTATAAAAATCCATAATTATAAAAACATGAACATGTATCACTATGTGAATAGTATAGATATCAAATTAAAAATAAATTTATGTTAGTTTTGGTATATATTTACTAAATATATTCTTGTGGTATTATTTTGTGTATATATACCAAAATTTGATTTCATAATTTATAAAATAATTGATTTATTATACTATATTAACTATTTGATTTAATATCAACTACATATTTTTGTATTATTATTTTTAATTTATTAAAGAGGTTGGATCTACATATCTAATTATATTTTTATTTATGGTAACTAGTTTCTACGTGATCATATGTGACCAAGTGTATTAAAACATATTATAGTCTACATATATGTTTAGTCTAAACTACCTTTGATGAAATTAAAATTTTCAATGACATTCCTTATAAATCACACATGAACATAAGATTATTTTTCTAAATGTATCATGTTTTAATAGTATAGATTAGAAAAAAGTCTGTATAAAAAACAAAGAGAAATGGAGGTTTACAAATAATCCCGTGTAATGCAACGATTTTGGTCAAAAGGGTTTAATTGACATTAACCGTTAGTAAAGTACCTTTGGAACAAAAAGTGCCTAATATGTAAGAAAATAAGTGACAAAGTGCCTTAGATGTAAAACACTCTTATTTATAACGTTAACATTTTTTGCTTAAAAATATAAAATAGATCACAGGAAACTCCACAGGTGTTTGGTATTCAATAAACTGCTCCAGTATAATGTATATAACATATGAGCTTCATGTACCCTAGGTATATTAAAAGAGTTCTAAGCAAGATAAATAATATATATATTTAACCCAAATGAAATGTAGTGGTTTTGATCGGTTTAAGAGACAATTTGCTCATCTTGAATAACTTTTTGGTAATGGTGAGAGAATCGCTCTTCTTCAACAATGACATGCTTCACTTGCCTAGCTATACAAATTTGTTTGTTGGTTTCATTGTAAAATTTGATTTGAAGCTGATGCTTATAAAATTTGTATTTCACGTTCGTCGTGTTGTGTTTGGTATTGTTCTGTTTCATAGAGGATTTCACAAACCGAAAACAGACCTGCAGGTTCTTTAGCCACGACACCAGAAATCCCTCCAAATTCGAAACACGACGGGTCAAATTACATGAGTAGAGTGATCCAGACAGGTTACAGGGCCCGAAGCGGGCTAAAAAGTGCCAGCATCAGTGCGTCGAACTGCATTGGCGTGAAACAAAGAAACCAGTCCTCAGGTATATAACAAGAAGCATGTAAAAGATAAATACTACCATGATACCCAAAACAAAATGGGAAAAATGTCATTTAAATCCTGAATTTTTAAACTATGACCATTTAAATCTTAAAATTTCATGTACATAATTTAAAGCATTAATTTTTGTTGACTATTTTTTTAAAGCATCAACTTTCGTTGATTATTTTTTTAAAACCATCAATTTTCATTGACTAGACCGAAATGAACAAAACGTTAACAAAATATATTACAAAGTTTCGAGTTTTATACACTTGTTCTTCACATTCTTAATTTTTGCAGCACGGGGAATCAAACCATGACGTGATGGTTTGTCTCAAAAATTCACGACTCTTTACATTTGATTGGGATATTGGGGGGAGTGAAATTCTGGCTAACAATAGGTCCTGATTCATATACACATCTCTGACACGGAGAAAAGAAGAAGAAGAAGAGATAGCATCCGTCTCTGGTTATGTAATTCAGACATTTACAAACTTATCTTAATAGATTGTATGAAATACAATACAATAATGTTCTACGAATTTTTTCCATTATTTTCTAGATTATATATATATATATATCTGCCAAATAAAACAAAATGTTTCTGCCAATATGCAAGGAAAAAATGTCTGAGAGTGTGTATGGTTATTAGTTTTTGTTTAGAGTTCATTACGTAATTTCTCTCCCGATGCAGGTATGTAAATAAAAAAACAACAGATATAGAAATGTAAAATGTTTGATGAAATTAACCAGCAGCATGTTAGAGTAGATTTTTCCCCTCCTTCTTTTGAGAAAATGAATAAAAATAAAAATGACTCTGAAGACAAAGAAAAATGAAATGAACTCAAGAACCAACAATTACTATTTCAAACTAGTGCTTTGTTGTTGTCTTCTATCCTATATATGATAAATCAAACAAGAATATTTTCCTACAATAAACAAAGGGGTATAAGAAGAAGTGGAAGTAAATAAACCATTGCCCAAAAGAATGAAAAAGAAAATTCAAACAAAAATTCTCCAAGTGAATATGCCAATGGAGAAACCTAATAAGTTGATAAAAATCACTTACTCGCAATTATACTCTTTCCTAAAAACTAATTATCATTTAACAGTTATCAAGAACTTCATAGGAAAATAAAAAAAAAAAAATCACTTCAAAATACTGTATTCATATGAACTTCATAAGTATTCTCTTCTAGCTTAAGTGTTTAAATTACATTACAACTAAGTAAAAGTAAAAAAAAATCATGAACTTCATAGGTTGTAACCGAGATTTCTAACTTTAACCAAACTGAAATGAAATTACATTAGTAAAACTATTAAAGTTTTACTAAAACAGGTCTAACCAACAAAACAATTTAAAATTACACAAACAGTAGTCCTACTATTCTATCTCATGAACATGCATCATTTAATAAAAGAGAAAAATTAGCAAATGTTTGTCTAAACTATAAACACAGTATAAGACTATTAAAAATGTGTATACAATGATAAAAATAATTTGTTTGATTGATGAATAATACGTATAACAAATGGGAAATATATTTAACACAATTTAGAAAAAAATATTTATAATTTATAAAAACAACAAATAATAAATGAATAATCTAAAAGTATATAAATTTTATAGAGAAATAAATATAATAAACAAAAAATATATTTAACATAATTTAGAATATAATAAGTAAAATTCTCGCGCATAACACAGATATTCACCTAGTTATTATTTAAAGTTTAAAAATTTTTAATGTGTTCATCAATTATAAACTAAAATAATATATATACATATATGTATATATATATGGTTTTGACTAATGTTGTCAATATATATATATGTATAACTGTACATTATATCTACAATTGTTTGATAATTATATATATACTCCTTTTTTAGTAATTATATATATATATATATTGGCAAAAAGATTTTGAAATTGTGATGAGTTAAAAGAACCAAGATAAATAATTTAAATTGGGTTTTTAAATTTACCATTTATCGGATAGTTTCTTATAAACCAAAATCGAGTTTTAAAATTGATCATTTATCATATTTGTTTTTAAAATATATGCCTTTACTTTATAGAAACCAAAACTGAGTTTTTAAAATTGACTAAAATTGTTCGGTGTTCGTTTCTGGACCAGGTTTCATGAAAGTTGTTGTATTAATTAAAAATTTCGATTTTTATTAAAATCAAATTAAATTTACCACCAGTTTATGGTTGAAGCTGTTAAAGTGGCCGTTGTAGTCTGGTTTTTAAATCATTGATTTGCTGGATAGGAAACTTGAATTTTATTTAAGTTTGGGAGAAATAAACTCTATTTAAGTGTAAAGATATCAACAGGCACGTTAGGCATAGTTTGTGTCGAAAAAATCAATTTTCCTGTTATATATATATATACGATTTAACTGTTGATTAATGGATACTTAATAAATATAGATTTTGATCCGAATTAATAAGTTCGGATAGGAAATTTAATAGTTATCATATTTTAGGTTATTATGCACTAATAGACACTTTTCCGTTCATGGACATAGTCCTTATTGGACGTAGGCACTTTTTTTTAACCATGTCCAGGATCGACCAAACTTAACTTTTAATAAAACCCATTTTTACAAGTTCAAATGGGCCTTGGACAGCTCAGTTGACAACTCCACCAATAAGATACTTGCTCTGCTACAATGCCGTTCGTTTCCAATTTTTGCCGCATCTTAGCCATATCCAACAGCCTCTTTTCTTCGCCCTCTTCCTGTGTTCGCTACTGCTCAACTCTTACGTCTCCTAAACTCTTTGTTAGCGGTAATTGTTTTCTGGAATTGTCTTTAATTTTACACAACAAAATAATTAAGCTTCTGAGGAAAATATTTGGATAAGAAATTGTTCTGCGATAGATGATCGGTAATGAGATCAGTAAACTTGGATGACTTTGGTTATGTTATCTTTTTTACGTATAAAGTGCAAGACAACGAAGAGTTTATTATTTTTTTTCTGTAGAAACCAGTGCAACATAATCAGTGTGAACAATCGCCTTTGACCCAACCAGATATGATCTGATTTTTTCAAAGGCAAAGACAACTGTTAGATGCTCCTTCTTAGTAGTTGTATATTTGTACTGAGCTTCATCAAGTGTGTGACTGGCATAATAGATGGCATGCAGCAGCTTCTCTTTTCTCTAACCAAGAACTGCTCCTACAACATAGTCACTTGCATCTTTCATGACTTCAAAAGGAAGGTCCCAGTCTGGTGGCTGCACAATTGGAGCACTAACCAAAGCTCCCTTGATCGTGTGGAAGGTTTTCAAACAGGCACTGTCAAACTCGAACATAGTCTCCTTGTACAACAGCCTTGTCAATGGCCTGGCTATCTTGGAAAAATCCTTGATAAACCGCCTGTAGAACCCATCATGCCCTAGAAAGATGTGGATTCCTTTGACTAAAGTTGGTGGCTGCAGGCTCATCATCACCTCAATCTTGACATTATCCACCTCTATCCCCTTCTCTGAGATCTTGTGTCCCAACATGACTCTGTCTCTGATCATGAAGTGGCATTTCTCCCAGTTCAGCACCAGATGCTTCTCCTCACAGCGCTTGAAAACCCTGCTCAGGTTAGTCAAACAGACTTAAAGGAGCTCCCATAGACAGAAAAATCGTCTATGAGACATTCCATAATGTCTTCAATCAGGTCAGTAAAAATCGACATCATGCAGCGTTGGAAGGTAGCTAGGGCATTGCACAGGCCAAACGGTATCCTCCTGTAAGCAAACGTGCCATAGGGGCAGGTGAATGTCGTCTTCTCCTGGTCATCCTGGTGGATCGGTATCTGAAAGAAACCTGAGTAACCATCTAAAAAGCAGTAGTATGGATGGTTAGACAATCTCTTAAGCATCTGATCAATAAATGGCAGAGGAAAATGATCTTTGAGAGTTGCAGCATTCAATTTCCTGTAATCTATGCACATCCTATGCCCAGTGACATTCTTAGTTGGCATCAACTCATTTATTTCATTTCTAACAACAGTGAAACCACCTTTCTTAGGAACTACATGGACAGGACTAACCCAGTTGCTATCAGAGATTACATAAATCACACCAGCCTCTAGAAGTTTCATGATTTCCTTCTTAATAACATCTTTCAAATTTGGATTCAACCTTCTTTGTTGCTCTACCGATGTCATTGATTCATTTTCTAGGTGGATCCTATGCATGCAAAGGTCTGGTGAGATCCCTGGAATATCATCTAGTGAATTGCCTAGAGCCTTCATATACTTCCTAAGTTCATAAAGAAGCAAGGTTATCGCTACATTGTTCAATGCCGAGTTCACTATCACAGGGTAGGTAGAATTAGGTCCTAGAAACGCGTACCTTAGCTCACTAGGAAGTGTTTTCAACTATAGTTTAGGACCTCTCAATTCGCTCTATGGACCATGGACTTCGCTGGCTGGAGCAGGTGCAGCTCATCTTCCTCCAAGCTCATACACGCTACCAGACTCTCCATTCTCATGCTTGCATCCATCATCCTTGCAAGACCCTCAGCTTACTCATTCAGAAACCCGAACTCTCTTTCAGCCTTCGTCGAAGCAACCTCCAATTGGTCAAATGCAAGAATTTTTCAGCTGCCTCATCTGCGATTTTTGAACCATCTTCCACCACAAATGTCTGCCCATTCAGCATGGGCCTCTTGAGGAGTTTGTTCATCTCAAATCTTGCAACCATGTCTCCCATTTGGTGATCAATTATGCCTTCTTTGATATCGATGATCACTTTGCCTCCTCTAAGTCCATGCGAGACTTCTTAGGTGGAAATGGGTATGGCACCTTAGGTTTGTAGACACGCATAGGAGGATTCTCTGCAGGTTTGGATGGAGCAGGTGGTCGGAGCAGGTGCTCCACATCAGTCATAGGTTGCTCCATCGTAAAAGTTATGCCAGGAGCAGGTAGCTCGGAGTCAGGAGTAGGTGCTCCGGAGGAAGAGGCTTGCTCTCTCGTCTTTTGTTTGCCAGAAGCAGAAGCTCCTCCTTGAAGCAGTTGCTCCACCATCTTTTCCTTCCCCTTTTCAGAACCAACGTCTCTTGGTGCTGTAGTTTGCAGAGTTTTTCTACTTCTCAGCTCAATGGCATTCACATACTAATTCCTTGGGTTGGCTTCTTTTTTCCCAGGAAGGGTTTCAGCTGGTCTCTTCACAGCCTCAGTAGTCTGAGCTACTTGCACATCCAGCTTCTTCACATGAGTCCAAACTGCATCATACTTGTTGTTCAGATCATTGTACATGTTGTCAACCTTAGCATTGATTTCTGTGGATGCTTTCGGCTGGCCAATAAAGAGTTGTTGCAGCAAGTTTTCTACCATATCTTGAGGGTTGTTTGCTGAACTAGAGGATGGTTGCTGGTTGGTGAAGGGTGCCTTTTGATTATTACCTCCTTGGAAGCAATTCTGATTGGAGATGAATTGCTTTCCTTGGAAATTGTTGGGGAAGTTCTTCTGAAAACCCATCTGATTCTGACCAGCTTGATGTGGGTAGACCTGATCCTGTAGATTCTCAACATTGGTGCTTGTGTAAGAAAGGTTGGGATTGTTCCTGTAATTTTGGTTGAACCCACGGTTTTGCACATATCCTTGTCCACTAACAAAGTTGACTTTAATCTGATCTTCATCTTTGCATCTACAAACTCTTGACAGAAAGGAGTGTCACCACTCTCATCCACAAACTGTACAAACTTCTGGTTCTTTAGCAGATGATTCAACTTAGTTGTAAATAGCTCATCGATTTTCTGAGTCTCTATGCTGCTGACCTTCACTGACCTATCATACTGAAGAGACTTATTGCTAGAACTTGAAGCTAAGTTCTTAATCAGCACATATGCATCTTCTTTGAACTTAGTCATGAAGTCTCTATTGCTGGCTGGGTTTAGTGCATTCTTGTAGTCTAAGGTGACACCATCACAGAAGATGCCCAGGATCTGCTCATCAGTGAACCCATGGTGAGGACACTCTATCCTATACTCCTTGTATCTCTCCCAAACTTCGCAGAAAGCTTCTCCAAAGTGCTGTTGGAACGAAGAGATTTTGTTCCTCAAGGCAGCGGTCTTGGTCTTAGTATAAAAATTCTCCAAGAAAACTGCTCTGCATTGATCCCAATTAGTCAAAGACCCAGGTGGTAATGACTTCAGCCATCGTAAAGCTTTATCCGCGAGTGAGAATGGGAAAAGCTTGTACTTCAAGGAATCTGGAGGGATTCCAACCAGTTGTGCTGCAGATCTCCTCAAATTTCTCGATGTGATCCATCGGAATCTCACCAGATAAGCCATGGAAGATGTGTTGTTTCACCAGCAAGATCATCTGAGTTTTGATCTCAAAGTCATGCCTCTGAATGGCAGGGGGTACAATCGCAGCTCTGCTCTGATAGTAAGCATGCAGATTTTCCTTGTCACCGATGGAAGTTCGCTGTGGCCTTTCTCTGTCAGCATGAGCGTTCCGTAATTGCTCCAGATGTTGACGAAGTTGCCGCATTTCAGTAGCCATGTTCTGGTCTCTGTCGCCCATCTTGGCTGTGTTAGACCAGTTTTGTTTCTTGTCTCTTTTGATTCTCGCAAGCTCGTCGTTTGTTAAAGTAACCAGTTCCTCGGTGCAATTCCTTCGAATCGATCTTCTGGTCATGCACCTGAAACACAAACGAAAAATAGGAGAAGAAAAAGACTTAGTGAAATCTTAGTCTGAATTTTAAAACCAAGAATCAAAGGTAATACTTTGGTCCCCGTCGCAACGGCGTACAACATTGAGATTGTAATATACGAGATTCAAAATTCCATAGGACCATGTTGCACTATGAATCTATGCGGTTTAAAACAAAGCTAAAAAATAATGGTTTGTTTGTTCAATTGTAACCAGTAACTAAAGCAAATAGACGATTTAATTCAATAATAAACAAGCACTAGACCAGGGCAGTTCGCAGAGAAATCGAGAAGTAACCGAATGACTATTCAGGGTACAAGTTAAGCATGATTTAGAACTCAAACATAATTGTATATTAACCCACTGTCGTAACCTTAATAACTTTGTCTAACAACCTAGCATCCTAACTTTCGTTGAACCTAGGATTGATAAGCAAACATTCATTTAACAGATTCGATTTGTTCACAATCTATCTTAATATCAACTGTCGTTGGTTAAGGACAGAATGATCACCAATGCCTCTTCTAGCAACCTATAGCAATTTTGGTGAATAAGCTAACCTAAAATCGCAGATTGAGTGATCAACTCGACATAAGCATTAAGTCTAGCAATGATGAAGACACAATTGATTTAGCAATTTCTGCATTCAGTTAACTATCTCATCAATCCTTTTGAAAAAACTTAATCTAGCTAATAGACTACTCAGACATGGAGAAGAAGCAAACAACAAATGATGAAAAATAATTCATTGGATAAATCAAAAATTGCAATATGGTTCAGATTTCTTCTCAGAATGTTGTAGAGATTCTTCTCCCAAATCTTACAAAAGATGAAATCCAAGTAGTCTCAAGTCTCAAATCTAAGAACTGAAAATGTAAAAAGCGTGATATCATAGAACAGAACGGCTTGTCCTCTTTATTCCACGTCCATAAACTAGGTAAAATGAGTTTCCTTATTTCTCTCAAGTGGTTGGAGCAAATGCTTCGACCTGGGAGCAGGTGTTCAAGAACGTCGAACTAGGGAGCAGGTGCTCCGGCGCCCAAAATGGTCCTTTCGGCTCTCTTTTCGCTTAATTTTGCTTCAAGTGCTCCAGCTGATCCAGTCCTTGTCTTTAGCTCCCAAGTAACCTAGAATGACCTGACAAAGATTCAAAAGACTCCAAAAACAATTAGAAAGCAAGGATTATTATGAGTCAAAATTGCAGCATATCATCACCTCCGCTCCAGCTCTAGCGAAGACGCAGTGGTTCCCTGATTCTCTACTCTTCTCATATTCTGACGTCATGGAAACCGGTGGAGGAAGAGGATCTACTATCTCAAATGAGGGTAATATTGACGAGCACGATGATCTTATTGAGAATAAAAGAAATGACTGTGTATCGGGACAAGGAGAATCAGGACCCAGAGCAAAAGCAAGAAGTGGATCCTAATCGAAACAATCATAAATAACACTGCGACAACTAAATCAGAGTTTGCTGTTGTGATCTTTTTTTCAATGTGAGAATCTAAAATCTCCCTTTTCTTACATTATGATTCCTTGTGCACATGTAAATATGCATTATTACATGTATTTATTTTGGAAATCTCTTAATTAATGTGTTACTATGTTCACATGGTTTTATTTCCTTAGTGTTTTGTTTTTGTTAGTTTGTAGCTTGTTTTGGAGTTTCGATTATGAATTCTACCACTAGGTGAAGGAATTGACCGTTAAAAACGAGAAGCAAAAGTACCGTATAATATTGATGAGAAGCTTGAGAAACTACCGAAATGATTTGATTTTTCTTCTTTAATTGTAATTTGTTTCCCAACATCCTTACAAAAGTACTCATAATTGATTGGTATCAGAAAGTATTGTCTTTCACAGGATGTCCAATTTGAAGCGAGAGATTTTTCAGCTGATCAAACATTAAGGAGCAGCTATCTCAAGTGACCAGCAATTTGAAGTCATATCCCCCTTCGGGTTTTTTTTAGGACACAGAGTGATGGATGTGTTAGAACAAGCTTTGCAAGGTGGTGCATTTGATAGCATTAGATAGATCACTCACCTCTGGAGGTTACTTCTCTAATAGCTTCTTTAAAGTGTCCGCGTTTATTTGAACCAGAGAGAATGTTTGGTTCCGTTTCGGTGCTTAATAAATAAGTTGCTTTGGCATATGGCCGTTGATGATTACAGGTTTATATATTACTTTGTAACATTTTATAACACTTTATAAAATTTTGTATACTGTATAAGTTTTATAGAACTTTAGCATATTTTATAAAACTTCATTAAATGTTGTAATTTTTTATAAGATCATATAAATCAATTTTTAAAGGTTGATATGTCACTTTATAAGGTTTATATATCACTTTATAAGGTCTAATCGATCTTGTGACTAAAAAAAAAAGGTTTTATATATCAATTAATAAGGGTCTATAAATATTATATATGGTTTTAATATGTATCTTGCAAAAACTGATAAAGTATATGATTTTACAAACCTTTATAAATGATTTTTTAAAATCTTTTAAATGATTTTTTAAAATCTTTTAAATGATTTTATAAACCTTTATAAATCATAAATTTTATGATCTAGTTTATAAGATTTTTTTTAACGTTTGAGAAGGTTTTATAAATTTTTTTTTAAGTTTTGTAAAAAAAGTTATAAAGGCTTGTAAATCACTTATAAATTATTATAAATAATTTATAAGGATTTATAAAAATGCTTTAATCAATAGGGGTACGGATTAAATCTATATCTGATGCTAAGAATTTGATTCTATAACAGAGAGCGAGGAAAGGGAACATAATATAATCTTTAGAAGCAGAAGAAAAGAAAAAGAAATGTTAAGTATCTTCAAATATCCAAACTTCCTAGCTCCCTAAGATGGACCTTCCAACACATATGGCATTAACCATGTTGCCTCCTTATACTTTATCTAAATCTGCATAATACATAATAATATAAACATTTAATAATATCTATATAAAGTTCTAGCTCAAGAATCATATCAAAGTTTTTATTATACTGACCTGACGAATATGTTCACTGCTTCTCAAATTGCTTCTTCCAATAATGCAGACTATTTCGGTGACATCACCCGTGATCTTCGCTCTGTCATCTCCCGTGATCTTCGCTCTGTA
This sequence comes from Sisymbrium irio, assembly GCA_000411075.1. Taxonomy (NCBI): domain Eukaryota; kingdom Viridiplantae; phylum Streptophyta; class Magnoliopsida; order Brassicales; family Brassicaceae; genus Sisymbrium; species Sisymbrium irio. The sequence continues at coordinate 52,784 of KE153889.1, forward strand.
AATACTAGAGAGTCTTTTTCTCAATTTTAGACTACTTTAAAATTTACATTTCTCCATTAGTCTCTGTTATATGTATGTGCCATCAGACCTAAGCTCACACGCACTAGAGATGTAAGTGAAGAAAGTAAGAAAACATGTTCGAGCAGCCTACAAAACCGCAGCAAAATGATGAGGACATCCAGAACTAGGATTTAACCAGCTTAATCTTGGTCGTAAGGCACGGTCCATTGACAAGGTCTGGTGCGAGGAACATCCGAGAGAAGTTCAATGCATCTTTAGAAGCTTTGACCAGCCAAGTGGAGGTAGACAACATCACAGACCAGCTTAACCAACTAGCCATCACATCCATCCAAGCTGACGGTGAGGTGATCAAAGACAAGGGCACTTGTGAGGTTCAAGACTTGGCGCTTCAAGAACCATATGCTATACAAGTCGGTCCAAGTTTATTTCATGAAGATAAGGAAGGAGAATGGCCCCTCATTCCGCGTCCAAGACTTACCATTCTCAGCTATTCCATACTTAACTGTGCACTTCATGGACACTCCAAACGCAGCATTCAAGCAAGTGAAGAGAGCCTTGTCTGCGTCCATTCCAACGGCTACAAATCAAGCAAA
>KE153889.1:56237-66801 GCA_000411075.1 Sisymbrium irio
ACGGTGGAACTCGAAGAAATTTTGGTTCGCCTGAAGAAGACGACCGGACTTTTGATCTCCGGTGAGGTTTGACGGTGAAGCTACGTGTCGAACGCACCGATATATTAACGAATCTGTTGTTAACACATGTGGACACGTGTTTGCTCTGAATTTTTTCTATCTTGTGATGTTTGAAAATGGGCTTACAATGGATTTGTAATGGATTTCGAGTTCTCCTTGTAATGGCTTTTGAGCCTTATAAATGAAATGCAGTTGACAAAGAAAAAGAAGACGAAAATGGAATCACGAGGGAAGGGGGTGGTTACCAGATCTGTAGAGGTTAGATGATAAAGAGGAAACATGCTCTGATTTGAGAATTAAATTTGGGGAACAGGAAACAAGGAATAAAATGAAAGGAGGAAGACAGAAAACGGAAGGGGAAGAAGAAAAAAAAAGGCAAAGTATCGGAGTTGGAGGCGTGAAAGAGAAAGACTAATAAAAAGGATGACTAAAACAAAGTAGGGTTTTGTGTTTTAATTACTAACAGAAAAAGATTAACAACAAATTTATTTATTTACACAAAACAACAAAAAATTTATAACTAATATCAGTTATTATATTTTGACAATTTTGAGATATGATTTTATTTTTAACATATATTTAATTTTTGTATATATATTAAAAGAAAGAAAGAAAATATCATTCTCTATACTTGAAAACAATATGATTTTAGTTTCTCAGCATATACATAAATTTAAAATATTTATTTTTGGGTTAATTACTAAGATTAAACCTCTTTATTCACGCATTTAATTTTATACGATCAAAATTTGTTACATAATATTATAAGAATTAAAGTCAATATAATATAACTAATCTAAAGTTATAAATTTTTTTTTTTAAGTTTATGATTAAGGTATTAGGATTTATGTTAGGACTTAGGATTTATGGTTTAGAGTATATGATTTAGGGTTTAGGGTTTAGAGTTTTTGATTTAGGGTTTATGTTGTAGGGTTTAGAGATTTTGGTTTAGGATCTAGTGTATAAAATTTAAGGTTTAAGTTTTAGGATTTTTGGTTGAGGGTTTAAATTTTGTGTTTTGGATTTGATAATAAATATTATTTCATTTACTTTTATTTTGTAGTAAATTATGAGTAGATATAATACAATGGGTGAAATAAAAAGGTTCACCCCTAAGAACAAACCTAAATATTGTTCAATTTTAAAACAAATTGATTTTTTTAAAGAGTAAAAAAAATTATATTTGCTACTTTGGTAGCTTTTCAACAATAATCGCAATATTACCATTAAAAAAAAAAACCTCGGATTATATTTTTACTAAACCATAAAAATATGTGAAATTTTCTTTAAAAAAATGTTGTTAATTTTTTTCATAAAAACTTTTAAGATAATATATTCAAAATTAGGTAATATTTTATAAAGAAAATTGGATATTATCTTTGAGTCTCTAATAATTTAGATTATCATATATGAATATAGTAACAGACAAACAAAAATATATGATAATTGTTTTGAGGAACGCATTTACATGAACATAAAATTTGCATGTAAATAATTTTCATAATGTTCTGAAAATTATTTTTCATCGGTTATACCAATTAGTTAAATACAATTAATTTCTCTATCATCACAAATTAAAGCTCACAATTTAATTACAATTTCGTTACAATTGCAACAATAAATCTAGTCACAATTATGTCGCGGTTATTATGTTATCTATTTTATCACAGTTATATGTAACAAATTGTACGATTTAACTCGTCATAACAATATTATGACGAACCAGATACTAATTGGTGATATAAAAATTTTATTAACAAAAATCATCTCTAATATATCGCAAATTAATTACGGATAATATTAATCGTAAAATTTTGTCACAATATATTTATTTTGGCGTGTGACTAGTTTTAGTCATGTTTAGTTAAATAATTATAACAGAATAAAATGTTAGTATATTTGTAAAAAAATCGGAATATAACTGCTACTCTTCTCAGCCATAATTTATGACAATATTTTTTTGTCACTAGTTTGTACCAACTAGTTACATATATTTAATCTTTCTACCGTCACAAATTGGAATTCCATATTCAGTAATAAATTCGTAAGAAATGCAATAGTAACTATAGTCACAATTATGTCACAATTATTACAACATACATTTGTGTCACATTTATGTTACTAGTTGTGACAAACATTAGATATGTTTTAATCTGTAATAATATTGTGACGCAATAGTTACTATTTTGTAACATATAAATGTAGTCACAAAAACGTCTCTGCTATGTCACAAATTTGTTATTGGTAATTTTCGTCACCAGAATTCCGTCACAATATGACTATTTTCCTGTAGTGAAACAAACCGGAGTTTTCTTGCTAAAGAACCCTATCTTTCAAGCCTTAAGTTCATGTGTCATATCGGCCTTAAGCACTTTGACTTATCAAAGCTTCCTTCCATCCAGCTCTGTGGCATCTTCAATCCACCCCTCTATTCCATTCCATCACTTGTTCATAGCCAAAGAGAGTCGTACGACCAGTTTGCCTTGAATCAATCAATCTATCCAGTTCATTCCATCGTCCATCCACTGATCTAGAAGGAGAGTGTTGTACGACCAGCCTTCTCGATTCCACCAGTCCATCCATCCGTGAGATCACCTCTGATCTTACATCATCTTCTTATCAGAGCTAAAAGCTCCTAATCAGCTGAATATATCCTTATTATTTGTTTCTCATTGTTTTCTATCATTTCAACAGAAAATGAAAACCCTAAAACAAGTTGTTTTAAGTTTTCTTTGCTTAGTTGTCTTCATACATCTTTAAAACTAAAAAAAAAAAAACTAGTAGCCAGCCGCCAGGTTTAGGGGATGATTGGTTGGGCTGTATGAATTGGTTTTAAATTTAATATACAGCCTCAAAAATTACCAATCATAAATTATTTTGATTTTTAAAGCTATAGTCTTGCTACAGCCTTTACAACAAAAAATGGCTGTAAAAACCTAATTTTCTAAAGTTTTATTTTTGAGGCTGTAAGAAAAAATAAATGGATGTAGAAATATAATTCCTTATTTGTTATTTTCTCATTTATTATTACAGTTACAGAAGATACAGCTACAGAATAATTTTCTATAGACCAAATTCTACAGCAAATAATTTACAGTTACAGTCCAACCAATCATCCACTTTTGAATCTAATTTAATTTTAGTTAGTAAAAAAATATATTATATATATAAACTTTCCTTTCTTAGCTTGCACGCATCTATCCCATTAATTAGGATTTCCTTTTGTTTTTCTTTTTGCATACAACTTGTCTTCCCCGAGATTTCACTTGATCTTTGGTTGCACGCAGGCAAAGAACCAAGAGAAACATGGCCGGAATACCAGAGCCGCTCGACCATGAAGCAGTCCTAAGGCAACTGATCACCAGCCTTCAAAGTGTGAATGACCGCCTAACTCAGATGGAACAGAGGCTACCACCCATGAATGCAGATCATAACGCAGGTAATGGTCAACCAAGGAGGCAACCACAGCAACATATGCCTCGGAATTAACAACACGGAGATGACTATGAGTCCTATAGTGACACACCGAGTCTTGAGGATGATGAGGAGCCACCTGACCAACAAAGAAAGCCTATGAGGAACCAAGACCGGGGCAGAGACCAAGACGGAGGCCGGGATATGGAGGAAGAGAGACCATGGCACGGACGCCATGACATTAAGCTGGTACCACCTACCTTTGCGGGCAAGGTCAATCCGGACGCATACATCGATTGGGAAAGGAGGATGGAACACATCTTCGATCACTACCAGTACGACAAGGCGAGGAAGGTGTCCTTAGCTGCCGTCCAACTCAAATACAACACTCTTTCCTGGTGCGATATAGAGGTCTATGAGAGAAGACGGACCAGAAGAGACCCGAGCAACCATTGGGATGACATGCGAGCCATGATCCGAAAGCGGTATGTACGTGCATACTATTATTGAGACTTACAAAAGCAATTTTGAAACTTGTCGCAGGGAGGCAGGTCATTGGAAGAATATTTTGAGGAATTTGAAGTCATTAAGAACCAGCTGGAGCTACCATACTCGGAGGAGATGATGATGGCTCAGTTCGTGGAAGGGTTGAACAATCGAATTGCTTGTAAGGTAGAGAGGAAACAATATATGACCTTTGAGGAGTTGATGCACTTGGCCACACAAGCCGAGCAACACATCAAGAGGAAGGCATCTACGGCTCCCCGAGGAAGGAAAACTTGGTCTCAACAGCAAGCACCACCAAGAAGCTTTGACAAAGGCAAGGCCATAGTTGTTGACAACCCGTCTAAGAAGACAGCCCCCAAGACGTCTAAGGCTAACAAACTAGAGCAAGGTCAGGCTTTACCAAAAAGGAACCGTGAAATTACTTGTTACAAATGCAAAGGGAAGGGACATTACACAAATGAGTGTCCAAACCACCAAGTCATGCTCCTTAAGGAGGATGGAGAGTACGAGACAGGAGATGAAGCCAACCAAGAACCTGTTGGATCAGAAGATGAAGTCACTGACTATCCTGAGGTGGGAGAGATCTTAGTAACAAGGAAAGTACTGAGTGCTATGTTTGACCCGAGACTGTGCAAAGAGAGAACATATTTCATACCAGATGCAGCATTGAATCAAAGGTATGCAGTTTAATTATTGATGGAGGTTCATGCACTAACGTGGCTAGCAAGTATCTTTGATATGATCGTGGATAGCAAGGCAGCTAAGGAAGCTGAGGAACCAGAGATAGTAGGGAGGATCACTCCTTCTAAAGCTAAGGAGCTGGCTAAAGAAGTTCATTCACTCATGGCCGAAGGGTTACTCAACCTACCAAGGATTCAAGTCTTCAACATATCAACTCTGAAGCTTCACCCGGTGATGATGACTAAGTAACTTAGGTGAAGAGTTTGTACTCTTTTTCCCATGATGAGTTTTGTCCCACAGAGTTTTCTCAACATGGTTTTTAATGAGGCAGATGAATCACTACGTCGAGTTGCTTAGGAATCATTGCCAATGGGTAATAATGTATAAGCTATTTTGGCTTTATACTTAGTTATTTTAGAGGTGCACCAATTAGGAACCTGAGGGTTGGGACGCCTCGTTGTTTTATTTAAATTTTAAGATTGCATGTTGTTTTGAGTTTTTGGACGCCTTGTTGTCTAGGGTTGACGTCTCTAAGGTTATTTAAAACCTACATGAGCCGTCTAGTTTAGGTAGCAAAGAACTTGTATGCAAAGGCACAAAACACGTTTTCTTCTCTCAATTTGATTCTTGAATGCGTTCTTTGAATCTGAGTTTCTATACACATTGTGATTCTGAAGCTCTTATATTGTTACTATCCATCCTACCACCTTAAATCAATCCGTAAAACCATCCAACATAAATTATCAACTTCATCTCACACCATCAAACTGCATCCATATCTTCATTAACACGCGACCATCCAACTGCCAAACCGATCATCGTCCATCTCACAGCCGTATCAGCCTCATTCGGAGTTTATCCTAGGGAGTTCGCGTCATGTGGTATCAGAGCCAACTCTGAACCAAAGGCTAAGCAAACCCTAAACCCCTTTCTCTTTTGTTTATTTGCGAATTCATTAGTACCATAGGCATTAGTTTTATTACTAGGCCTAGCCGTATTAGGGTTTGTAGAGAATTGATTTCGCAGAATTCCTAATTGTCTTAGAAATAGGAAGTACTAGTTATAGGTTTTCCTTGTTATTTTCGTGGCATTTAATCCAAGTTTCCTTTTTGTGTTATCTTTTGACAGTATCATCCTAGAACGTTTACTACAAACTGTTTTGTCAAATTTCAGGTACCATGGAGCTTTCAGTTGAAACTATAGAAGCTCTAAATCAAACCATGTCTCAGCAAATCAAAGAGGCCAACCGATACGTGGCTACTCAACTCACGCAGCAGATAGAGCATCTCAACAATAAGTTTGAGAACCGATTCAAAGAGCTACTGAAAGAACACAGTGAGGCAGAACTTGATTCCTCAGAACCACCTAGCCCTACTGAAGCAGCCAGAATCGCCAAGGGTAAAGCACACGTGGGAACAATCTCTAGACCACCCCGAGCTAACTCAGCCAAATCGCCCACTAGAGGCAGAGAGACGTTTCTCAATCCGAGAAGAAACACTGAGGGTGCGGGAAGAGAGAACCAACGATCTGGTAGAGCACCTATACGCCCACACCGCCAGGCTGAACACGCTGCTAGACGCCGAGTTTACATCGAGACAGACCGTGAATATTCTGAAGATGATGAAGGATCAGACCACAGTCTTGAGACGCTGAGAAGAAACAGAAACATAGGTAATGGTCGAGACTATGACCCCTTGGGACAGCAGCTGAATCATATCAAAATCCAGTATCCTCCTTTCCACGGCACCAATGATCTAGAAGCCTACCTAGATTGGGAGAGGAAGATGGAATCAAACTTCTTGGTTCAAGGGACGTATGAGCTTAACAAGGTGAAGATAACCGTCTCTGAGTTCAATGGTTATGCACTCTTGTGGTGGGAGCAGTTGGGAGTTACTAGAGATTGACACCGAGAGCTTCCTATCACGACTTGGGAGCAGCTGACCATGCAGATGAGGAAGAATTTTGTTCATGTACACTATCAAAGAGAGGTTCTTAACAAGCTTAGACGCCTCATCCAAGGAACTAAGTCAGTCCAAGACTACTATCAGGAGTTGGAAACGTTACTGATCAGGACCGACTTGAGAGAAGGAGAAGACATGGTGATGTCTAGGTCCTTGGAGGACTTAACAGAGAAATTCAGGATAAAGTTGAACTACATAACTATGAGGATGTGCAAGAGATGGTGCATAAGGCAAAGCTGATTGAATTGCAGCGCAAGAGGAAAGTTGGCAGATCAACCTTTCCTTCAAACATTCCGAAGCCGAGAGAATTCAACAAACCCACCTATGCCAAGGACACCAAGCCGACGACAACAACAGTTAAAGAAGAGGTTAAAACCGAGTTTAAACCAAGGAGTGGAACTTCTACTAGCAACATCAGATGCTTCAAGTGCCAAGGAATGGGGCATTACTCCAGAGATTGTCCTAACAAGAAGATGTTCCTGCTTCAAGAGGGAGGAGAGATTGTGCCTCAAGATAGCTCAGAAAGTGAAACATATGTTAGCTTAGAAGAAGAAGAAGAACCGGCAGCAATTGGAGAGATGTTAGTGGCACGCAGGACTTTAAGTGTTCAGATTCATCCAGATGATAGAGGTCAACGTGAGAATCTCTTCCACACCAGATGTGTAGTTCATGACAAAGTTTGCACGTTAATTGTAGATGGAGGTATTTGTACAAACGCCGTCAGTGAAGAGATGGTGAAGAAGCTCAATCTCAAAACCACTTCTCATCCCAGACCATATCAGCTACAATGGTTGGACAACAAGGACGCATTGACAGTTTCTCAGCAGATACTTGTCAAGCTAGCTATTGGAAAGTATGAGGATGAGCTACTCTGTGACGTGGTTCCTATGAAGTCTAGTCACGTGTACTGGGCAGACCATGTCAGTTTGACAGAAGAGTTCTCCATGATGCTACACCAACAAGTAGACATTTGAGTTTAAGGGACGCAAGGTTACTCTTCTTCCACTTTCACCAAGTGAAATCTACAAAGACCAGCTTCACATGAACCGCAATAGGACAAAGAGAGAGTTTCCAACAGTCTATACATCAACCACAGTGAGTTCAACAAGCTGTTTGATCCGGAGATGACAACCTTTATGTTTGTCTACAAAGAAACACTTGCCAGTACTAAACCATCAGAGGAACTGCCTCATTAAAAACCTCATTGAGAAAACCACATGGGACAAAACTCAATGAGGGAAAAAAAGTATAGCATTGTGGTGCATTTAGGTTAGTTATGGCCTTGGTGAGGATTGGATATAAACCGGCTCCCTTCTTCAGTGGTTAGTCCTTCAAAACTTTATCTGAATCCTTTCCTTGTAACTTGTACTTCTTTGAACTTCTCATTGGTCTCATTGTGAGATTGATAAACACTTATGTAAAGAAGATTAAAGCTAAACAAATTTGTATAGAGAACTTGTCTTTCTTATTAATGTGTTAAGCTCCACACGTGACTATTTCTTTCCAATACTTTCTTCACTTGTTTATAATTTAATGAAGACGTAGTGAAAAACGCCACACGTGATCCTTAATTATTTTCTTCTTCAAGTTTACGTGTTTTACCACACACATGTGACTTTGATTTGTCCTTTTGTGAACTTGCGCCAAATTCAAATCTTTTTGGTAATGCATATTGGCACTTGAACTTTGCTTTCCAGATTAGGTCGCTGCCTCCATGGTGACTTCCTTTGGTCGCTACACAAGTCGTCAGCTTCATGCTAGATCATATCTAGTCGTCACATTCACTCGTCACACTTGGTCTTGCATCTGATAGTGACTTCTTATGCAAGTCTTAATTACTTGCTAAACACTTCATGACTTCTCTATTGCTTCTTATACACTTCATTAATCAGCTGGATAGCATCTTTAGGCTGGAGATCATGAGTAACACTTCACTTCTTCTTCTTATATAATCTGGATATGCTTGGCCTTCTCTGGATGATTGGCCTTCTCATCTCCACATTCTAATATTATTGAAATCAGGTAAGGAAAGAACCGGTGAATGTGTGAGGCTGTCCTTAAGCTTCTTGAAAGCTTGCTCTTGTTCTTCGCCCCATTTGAAAGTCACATCTTTCTTGATAACGGATGTTAATGGGGCAGCAATGGTACTGAAATCACGCACAAAGCATCTGTAAACACTAGCCAGGCCATGAAAGCTCCTGACATGTCCTATGGTTGTTGGCGTCGGCCAGTCTTGAATTGCCTTGATCTTCTCTTCGTCAACTTTCAAGCCCTGTGTACTAACCACAAAGCCTAAAAACACAACTTGATCAGTGCAGAAGATACATTTCTTTAGATTGGCATATAATCCTTCTAGCCTAAGTGTGTTCAGTACTTGTTCCAAGTGCTTGATATGATCAGATAAGCAATAGCTGTATATGAGAAATGTCATCAAAATATACAACTACAAACTTACATATGTATGCTCTTAATACATGGTTCATGAGTATCATGAATGTGCTTGGGTCATTGGTGAGTCCAAAAAGCATGACTAGCCATTCATACAATCCTCTCTTAGTCTTGAAGGCTGTTTTCCACTCGTATCCTTCTTTCATCCTAATTTGATGGTATCCGCTTCTGAGGTCTATCTTGGAAATGATTGTTGCTCCACTCAGTTCATCTAGCATGTCATCAAGGCGTGGAATGGGGTGCATATACTTGATGGTGATGTTGTTAATGGCTCTGCAGTCTACACACATAATCCAAGACCCATCTTTTTTAGGCACAAGCAGTACAGGAACCACACAGGGGCTCAAACTCTCTCGGATGTAACCCTTAGACATCAGGTCTTGTACTTGCTTCTCTAACTCTTTGGACTCCACTGGGCTTACTCTATAAGCAGCTTTGTTTGGCAATGGTGCTCCTGGAATGAGACCTATTTGATGCTCAATGCCACGAATGGGAGGTAACCCAGCTGGTCTCTCCTCTGGAATAATATCTTCCGTTGGAGAATCTCACTCATCTCAGTGGGCAGCTCCTTCTCCTCTCCTTGTCCTGCAAGAAACTTTTCTCTAAAGACTATTAGTAGCACTTGCGTTTTAGAAATGATAGCTCTGGAAACATCACTAGAAGTAATGAATAAATTGGCCTTACTAGCCTTGTTCTCCTTGGTGGCTTTGTCCATGACGGTTTGCAGTTCAAACACTTCTTGTGGGAACAATAGTGCTAGGTTATGCTTGTGTCCATGATGCGTGAAGGAATAAAAGTTGGTGCGGCCGTTATGGATAGTCTCCTTGTCATACTGCCAAGGCGTTCCAAGAAGTAGATGACCGGCTTGGATGGGCACAACGTCACACTTCACCTCATCTGAGTATTTGCCTATGCTGAATGGCATTATGACTTGCTCTGTAATTCTTAGGACGGCTTCATTATTGAGCCACTTAAGTTTGTAGCGCTTCGGATGCTTGGTTGTCTTGAGACCTAGCTTAGAAACAAGATTGACGTGAACTCCCTAGGATAAACTCCGAATGAGGCTGATACGACTGTGAGATGGACGATGATCGGTTTGGCAGTTGGATGGTCGCGTGTTAATGAAGATATGGATGCAGTTTGATGGTGCGAGATGAAGTTGATAACTTGTGTTGGATGGTTTTACGGATTGATTTAAGGTGGTAGGATGGATAGTAACAGTAGAAGAGTTTCAGAATCACAACGTGTATAGAAACTCAGATTCAAAGAACGCATTCAAAAATCAAATTGAGAGAAGAAAACATGTTTTGTGCCTTTGCATACAAGTTCTTCGCTACCTAAACTAGACGCCTCATGGAGGTTTTAAATAACCTTAAAGACGTCAACCCTAGACAACAAGGCATCCAAAAACTCAAAACAATATGCAGTCCTAAAATTTAAATAAAACAACGAGGCGTCCCAACCCTCAGGTTCCTAATTGGTGCACCTCTAAA
>KE153889.1:76196-86940 GCA_000411075.1 Sisymbrium irio
AGTAACGGCTTTCAGGCTTTAATCTATGTATGATTGATCATCTTCATTAAAGTCAGAAAGATAATATACCGTGAGAAAGGTAATGTATCAAAATTCTTAAAGCCAAAACCATTTAATACGAATCTTTGTATAACCTTATTTTGTATTTAGAACATTTATAACATAGAGTATTTATTGGTTAATTAAATTATTTTCCAATGTTTTGTACTGATTACTTGATTTGTTTTTATAGAATGATGTTTTTTTCACAATTTTTTTGCTGTTTTTATTGTTTGAGCTGGATTTGAAAGATTATGTGCAAGTGGAGATAGGTAAATGAACTACAGGATAAAAGAAGCCAACAAGAACGAACAACCCGATATAAAAGCGTAAAACATAAACTGTTCATAAAGCATTCTAAGAATCAGGAAAAATACAGGAGGAATATTTATGTTAAACAATAAATTTTTGAACTACTATATGTATCCAAGGAGTTAATTGATATCAATGTAATTTTAAAGAAGTAAATGTGTTCATATTTCATTCGGATAAGCTCTTAATTCTGTTTATATAACTGTAACTTTTTTTGAAAAAAATAATTGACATTTGTTTTTAATTGTTAGGAAAATAATATTTTCGTGCAAATCACAAGATAAACACTAGTTATGTATAATTCACTATTTATTATCACAAAACTATTTGTATTTTTTAAATATCGCAAAACTATTTAATATAATTTTTTTATATAAAATAAACATGTATGTATATTACTCAGTTTGAGTTCCATAATATGCTTTATCAAAAATAGTTAGTTAGGGTTTATTTTTCGTATGACTCACAAACTAGATTCCTGTTCAGAATTTAAATAAATAAACGATGAGATGTATAGAAAATTTTCAATAATTATTCAGTAGATAGTTTATAATTCAATCATTAATATATCGGGTAAACATTATGAGTTATGCTAAATTGAATTTCTTATGTTATACAACTAAATTAGCTATTTATCGTATAACAAAGATATTAACCATGTGAATAGCGATAATTTGGTTTTGACTGTTAACAATAATATTGACTGGACAATACTAATTTTACGTTTTCAAAACTCCCTACACACAAACTTATATTCTATTAGATAATCATTGAACCCAAACAAATAAGTGTACAATATGTCATCATGTATTATTCACTGTTCATTATCATAAAACTATTTAATACAATTTTCTTATATAAAATAAACATGTAATACTATATATTACTCAATTTAGGTTTCATAATATGCTTTATGAAATTTTTTTTGGGAGTTAGAGTTTAGTTTTCATATGACTCACAAACTAGGTTCATGTTCAGAATTTAAACCGATAAACGTTGTAACTGAATAAATATGTACAAGTATGTATTGAAATGTTTCAGTTATTATTCAATAGATAATTTTATGTTTCAATCTTTAATATAGCAGGTGAACATTATGATTTATGTTAAATTTAAATTCTTATGTAGTACAGCTAAATTAGTTATTTACCAAATAACAAAGATATTAACCATGTGAATATCAATTTCTTTTTTTGACTATTAACAATAATATTGACCAGACGATACTAGTTTTATGATTTCAAAACTAAACCCTACCCAAAAACTTATATTCCATTAGGTTACCATTGAACCCAAACAAATAAGTGTATAGTATGTCATCATGTATAATCCACTCTTCATTATCACAAAATTATTTAGGATCTCGTATATAGTACAAGTTTAGTTTAATAGAACATATATTTGAATTATTCAATCTGGGTTCTGTAATGTGTTTATAATATTTTTTTATTGTGAAGTCTAGGGTTTAATGTTTGTATGAAACCAAACTAGAGACTCATTTGATAATTAAAATCAATATAATATATAGTATTATAGAGAATATTTGAAAAGAATATAACACATATGATACACAAATATATAGATAATTATGTCATACATTCTTTATTGTATAGAGATAATATTAGATTTAATAAAAGTGTACGATATATACGTATAGCCACCTAATAGTTGATTCTCGAAATATGTGGAGTGTAAATAATTCTTTTATAAATATAACTCTCAAATAATATTATAGAGATTGATTGATTCAATCAAAACATTGTTGTATCATGGATATGTTTTTATGCTTTTTTCATTCTATCGATTTTAAAAAAGTTTAGTTTCCAAATTTTTACCAAAATTTAAAAATTTCCATTTCTAATTTTCTTGCAATGTTTTCTTCCTCCTCTCAGTTTCTACTTCTCTTCTAACACAAACGAATCTTGGCCCATACAAAGCCCATTATTTATTCTCATGCCCATTTACTCGCAGGACCATATTTGTTATAATGCTCTTTTCCGCCCCATAACACTTTTCTACAGACTCCGTCTTCCTGCAGTGCCGGTTAACAAAACCGCTCCAGAAGCACGTCGAGCTCTCTTGACTATATATACGTGGTTCATACCAGAAGAAGCCACGAGTGGATGTCTTTGATTCCACGCAGGTCACTCTTCTCATTCTCTCTCAGCGTACATCTTTGTGCCGGAACCTCTTCTCTTCTCCGATCATCTTCTCCTTACATTACCTTATCTCGCTCTCTTTGTTTTAACTCCTTCATTCAATTTCCCCCGTCCGATATGCCTAAGAAACAGGTTGGCTACTTTTGTTTTTTTTTTTTGTCATAAATTGTAAAGTAGAAATCTGGGTTTGTCTCGGGATTTAATCTCTCGAAAATCTGTATCTTGATTGCTTCGTTGATAATGTGCAATAAACTGTACCTTTTTCTTTTGGTATTAATAAGACTGATGTAGAGAATTAGATGAAGTTTTCAATTATTTATACAAAATCTATTTATATTACCATTTCAAAAAAAATTATTTATAATTTATGATTATTTGTATTTTATAGTTTGTTTTATTGTTGGGTGAATAAGTAAATGATGCTTTTATTTTGCAAAAGTAATAAATTAGATATATATTTTTTTAATTTGTGTGTTTAATTCAAAATCTTAAAGTAATAACAAAGTTATGCAATAATTATTTGAAAATGTATACTTATATAATAGAGCGTTAGTTTAGTTTGTGGTGTACTACTAGTCGATTTTGATTTCATAGTTTTTTATTTAATATTATTGCTTTTGGTTGATGTATGCAAGAGTTGACTAATTTTTTTTATTTGTGTTGGTAGATAAAGAAAGCTCAAGCTGATCAGAAGTGGCAAGTGAAGCCGAAGATGGATGCTCCATCTGGATCTAGTGATCGTTCTGCATCCATTGTTGCAGAAGCAGTGAACAACCAATTTTGTGGGTTGAGTCTTGAGGAAAGCAACGCTGATAATGTTTCAGTCAATGGCCAAAATCTTGTATGGAAGCCTAAGTCATCTGGAACCGTTAGTCGTAAAACATCGGTTGTCTCAAAGACAACAGCTCCAAAAGCTGGTTTTAATCAGAGCAATTTTTTCGAAGATTTTACGGTGGATAAGTCGACTTATTGTCATGCTCAGATCAGAGCCACTTTCTATCCAAAGTTTGAGAACGAAAAGACTGACCAAGAGGTAAACTCACAAGCTTGTTTCGTTTTGTAGAACTAATTCTTAGTGTCTTTATTTCATGTTGTTTTTTTTATCTTTTGCTTTTGGCAGATAAGAACACGAATGATTGAGATGGTATCTAAAGGGTTGGCAACACTAGAGGTATTAACAACATATTTATAGTTAATAAGTCTATTTACAATTCTGAAATTTCTAACTGTCTAAGGACCTTTTGTAATATACTTTTTCCAGGTTTCTCTTAAGCACTCAGGATCTCTCTTTATGTACGCCGGTCACACGGGTGGAGCATATGCAAAGAACAGTTTTGGTAACATGTAAGCTCATTTCTTTCTATCTTCAGTTTTCAGTTTTCTCTCATTCTTTGTATATTCCTTTCTTTTTTCATGCTGAGCATTTTATAAAAAGTTTTAGACAAAGGGAAAACCACTAATGAATAAACCCATACTGAAGCTTTAGATTTCGCTTGCAAATTGAGATGGCGACTAAAAGGTTCTTTCATATGCTGACTGATGCTTCGTTTTACAGTTTTACGGCGGTCGGTGTTTTTGTTCTTTCTCGGATGTTTAGGGAGGCTTGGGGAACTAAGGCGTTAAAGAAGAAGGCAGAGTTTAATGATTTTCTCGAGGTCTTTCCATGGACAGAACTTTAAGCAATCAAAATTTTCAAATGCTCGAGGCTTAATCAGTTGCCGGAAACGGATAACTCATAATGTTGTTATTTCTTCCCAGAAAAATCGCATGTGTATATCTATGGAACTGGTAACAGCTGTTCTTGGAGATCATGGTCAACGCCCACTAGATGACTACGGTGAAGTATTTTCTCTTTTAGATCTTCTAGAGTCATTGCCTTTCAAAGTATAAATGCTTTATTTATAGAAGTTAAATAAGCTTGCTAAAATCGTCTAATTAGAAAAGTTTGATTGCATCTTGCAGTTGTAGTGACGGCTGTTACCGAGTTAGGTAATGGTAAGCCCAAGTTCTATTCAACTTCTGAAATAGTTGCGTTCTGTCGGATTTGGCGTCTACCAACAAATCACGTTTGCCTGTTTTCCACAAGGTAAATTCAAATCAGTGCTGCCGTTTTCTTTCTGTGATGTTGCCCTTTACTGTCGTTTTACCTGGGGCCTTTGTTATTTAAATAGAATTGTGGTGAATAGAGAGTTTGAAATACAGTGTGCTAATATTTTGTTCCAATTGCTTAGTGTTCCTCTAGTTGCCTCTTTGATATCTCTTGAACAGTCTTGGCTGAAGAGTATGATATACAAATGTTCCTGTCAGCTTACTCTACCTAACTATAGTAAGAATATGCTGATGGTATCTGATTATGCATTTACTAGTCTATCTCCATGAACCTTGACGGTAGAGATTTTTTGGTTCTACTAGGAGTCTAGGTCCCTAGGAGCAGACATATGCTGATATGTTTAGATGCAACACCGTGAAAAGAGTTTTTATTAAAAGTATTAACAGTTAAAAGTTTGCGTGTGTTTTGCTATAATTTATGAAGGAAATCAGTTACCTCTTTTTTCGCTGCATTTGATGCACTTTGTGAAGAAGGGATAGCAACCTCAGTCTGTAGAGCTCTTGATGAAGTAGCTGATATATCAGTCCCAGGTATAGTTTTCCTTTCTTTAGTCAGGTTTTTTTTTTCTTTTGTGAGGAAATATATTAGTTTTTTCAAGGACTTCAACTTGATGAAATTCATCGAATGAACATACTTTTGGATGAAAAATACGCAGGCTCTAAGGACCATGTGAAGGTACAGGGTGAGATATTAGAGGGTCTTGTGGCGCGTACCGTGAGCAGTGAGAGCGCCAGAGATATGGAAAATGTCTTGAGAGATCATCCTCCACCACCCTGTGATGGAGGTGCATTATCTTTTCACTGTTTAGTTTCTACGTTGGTTTCATACACTATAAATCCATGTAGGTTTTACAGTTTTCTTCTTTCTTGTTTTCTTTGTTCCTTTTTAAAATTTTAGCCAATCTCGATTTGGGACTCAGTTTAAGAGAGATATGTGCTGCCCATAGATCTAATGAGGAACAGGTTTGAAAAAAAATGAATATCGAAAGCTTCATCACGTGGAATACTTTGCTGTCATCTCTTCTCATTCTAGAGGGGCTTTTTATTTTCCTTTTATTGTGGGTGCTGTAGCAAATAAGAGCACTTTTAAGGAGTGTTGGCCCAAGCTTTTGCCCCAGTGACTTGGATTGGTTTGGAGATGAATCTGTAGATTCTCATTCGAAAAATGCTGACAAATCTGTTGTAACAAAATTCCTGGAATCTCAGCCTAAAGATTATTCGACTAGTAAATTACAGGTAACTTGCGCTCTGAGTCCAACTCTCCGAAACGAATAGTTATATATATCTTTCACTTGCACTGTTCTTTAATGTGGTTAATATTTTACCAAGTTTGCATTCTTTATTTGCTTTTGATGAGCAACTGAATATTTGCATTCGATAGGAAATGATACGCTTGATGAAGCAAAGACGTCTTCCAGCCGCATTCAAATGCTACCATAATTTTCATAGAGCCAATGACGTATCACCTGACAACCTATTTTATAAATTGGTTGTCCATGTTCACAGTGATTCAGGATTTAAACGTTACCAGAAAGAGATGAGGTTACCATCAAAGACTTCCCTAGTTACTTATGTCTTTCTGTTTGATCAAACTAAGATTTTTTTTTTTTTATTATTCAACCATTCAATTACCGTGTTTCAGGGACATGCCTGGCTTGTGGCCTTTATATCGAGGTAAATATATTTTTTGCTTGGTTATTCGTTAGCTTTGTTCTTTAAAGACAGTAACTATGCACCATTTTTATTCATTTGTTAGACTTCATAACTTTCTCTACTTTCTGTAGTTCTTTGTCTTTGTGAAGAAGAATTTTGCTAGGATTTTAAATTTTCCTGAATGTCAGATTTGTTTGTTGTGGTAGTACACAGTGGTCTCTCTAAACAGAGAATAATTGGACATATCAACAGACCAATACCATCTGTTAGTTCCGTCAATTATATTAGTTACTGATTCTCTTTGAGTTTTTTATTTTTCAGGTTTCTTTGTTGATATTAATTTGTACAAGTCATACAAAGGGAGGGATCCGATGGCTCTCAAAGATGCCGGTGAAAATTCTGGTCAACAACGAAAGGATGGTTTGGATGATGCTGATGCTAACTTAATGATCAAATTGAAGTTCCTCACATACAAGGTATTTTTTTCTCAAGAAGGTCTTATGGCTAGAGAGATTTTTTATTTGTTGCGCTTTGCTACCTCTTGCTCTGCATTGTTATCTTGATGCTGGGGCATGTCTTCAATTCTTTGACAGATGCGAACCTTTCTGATCCGCAATGGCCTATCAATTCTATTTAAAGAGGGGCCAGCATCTTATAAAGCCTACTACCTAAGGTGGGGCAGCTTTCTCTTTATGAATATATAGATATAGAGAGTGATGATTTTGGTAATCTCGGATTTAGATTAACATGCATTGGATTTGTAAATCAAAATTGGGAGCCTAGTTGTAGCCTGTTTATTATTTTATCGACTGTGTATCTGAAAGGAAGGAGCAGCGTGGTGGAGAGACGGGGATACTTGATGTTATCAAACTGAATTTAATTTCTTTGTTCTTGTTTCTGTATCCAGGCAAATGAAAATATGGGGGACCTCAGAAGGAAAACAGAAAGAACTTTGCAAGATGCTTGATGAATGGTACCAGAATCACTTTACTCTACACAACTAAACTAAGCTTCTATGTTATTGTTTTCAAAGGAGACGTCTAACTTACCTTCCATTCAATGTTTAGTATGTTATTGCTTTTTGAGTGTTGATTAAAACCCTCGCAACATGGTTTAGCATCACTTCATCTCTTTTCAATGTTCAGGGCGGCTCACATAACGAGAAAATGTGGGAATAAGCAACTATCTTCATCAGTATATCTAAGCGAAGCTGAGCCATTCCTGGAGCAGTACGCGAAACGGAGCCCAAAGAATCAGATTTTGATAGGATCTGCTGGGAATCTTGTGAGAGCTGAGGACTTCTTGGCCGTTGTTGACGATGATCTAGACGAAAAAGGCGATCTTGTGAAGAAAGAGAGAGTGACACCAGCGACTCCTGAGCCAGCTGTGAAGGAAGCTGTCCAGAAGGTTGAAGGGTTAATTGTATTCTTTCCAGGTATTCCATTGTTAGATTGTTTATGTATCTCATCTATTCTGCTGTATATTTTATTTCAATTTTGTGGCAATGTGTTATCTTGGACTTAATGATGGTTGTCGTTTTCAGCTTTTGAGAGAACTTAGTTGTTTGTCTTCGTAATTCAGATAATAATAAAATGGTCAATAATTAAGTTTTGTACTCTGACCAGATGTGTGAGCAGTATAGTATTAGATATCGTTTGCTTTAAGATTCCTCTCTTTCCTTTTGATTTCTGCAATTTTAATGTGTTCTCAGGAATTCCTGGAAGTGCTAAATCTGCACTTTGTAAGGAGTTATTGAACGCTCCAGGTTGCTTAGGAGATGATCGGCCAGTGCATAGTCTGATGGGTGATCTTGTTAAAGGTATTTTAAATGTAGGATCTTGTCGAACATGTTCTGGCCTCTCAAATTTGCTATACCTATCTCATGAAGTATTGTACATGCTGGACAGGAAAATACTGGCCAAAGGTTGCGGATGAATGTCGTAAAAGGCCACAATCAATTATGTTGGCTGACAAAAATGCCCCAAATGAAGACGTCTGGAGACAGGTTATTTACAATCTCCACACTCTTCTTATAAGCTAACATTTTTGGGTCATCTCTCGTAGAGTGAACCTGGTTTATTATCGAGTAAGATTCTTAAAAGAAAACATTGCAAATATTGTTGATATCGTGTTCATTTGCTTTTGTTGCCTAATAGCTATCAATATTACTATAGATACCATAACACTGATAGTTGGTTTACTTGCAAAATCCTTTGAATTAACCTGCCTTTAATATATTTACATGGATAGCTTGCATTGTGGAAGTCTAGTTATCTTTTCGAGATTACCCATTAAGTCACTGACCTGATACATTTCCACTTTTTGTGTGTCTTAAACAAAGTCTCATTAATATATTATACTGTTTTTCAATTAGATTGAAGACATGTGTCGGAGAACTAGAGCTAATGCAGTTCCAGTCATTGCTGATTCCGAAGGTATGTAACTACGCATCCATTCTGTCTGCCTTGGCTCATCTTATGTACTCTCTGCAATTGTTGTTTTCCTTTTTTTTTTGACCCTTGGGAATGCACAGGAACTGAGTCAAATCCATATTCACTTGATGCCTTGGCTGTTTTTATGTTCCGTGTTCTTCAAAGAGTTAACCATCCGGTATGCAAACTGCATCTTATACACAGTTGGTCTTCAACTATATCATCCAACTTTCCCACGACCCTATATCTCCTAACAAGCTATTGTTTCTTTAATATGCAATCAATATTGTCAGGGGAATCTCGACAAGGCATCTTCGAATGCAGGCTATGTGCTATTGATGTTTTACCATCTCTATGAGGGAAAGGTATTATCACATACGCCCAACTGTCCTTTAAGCAAATCCACTATTGTATCTTACATTCATATGAACTGTGTTTGAAATTTCAGAACCGCAAAGAATTTGAGAGTGAATTGATTGAGCGGTTTGGCTCCCTCGTCAAGATGCCACTATTGAGATCAGACAGGTATATAACAAATTTCATATCCATTTGTCTGCTAAACCAGTTAAATTAACTTCTTTGTGCATATTACAGGACTCCTTTACCTGATCCTGTTAAATCGATTCTTGAGGAGGGCATTGACTTGTTCCTTCTCCACAGTAGAAGGCATGGGAGGTGGGTAGCCAACACTAAGTTGACAGTAACAAATGCGATGCAATAGTAATAATTTAGCCAAAAAAATTAACGAGGCAGACATCGAAAAACCTCATGTTTGTTTACCCTGTGATTCGATGTACTTGAATCATGTTCCAGGATATACCTTACGAACGAGTGTGTGCTCACATGCGTTTTTATTTCTTGTATTTGCAGTTCATATTTACTTCATCTCTTCAGCTATAGCTTTGGTTATTTCTGACCTTTTGGTTTCCTTCTAATTTTTATTGCCCTAGACTTGAGTCAGCGAAAGGAACCTATGCATCGGAATGGACTAAATGGGAGAAACAGCTGCGTAATACTTTAGCTGCAAATTCTGAGTATCTCAATTCTATTCAGGTAAAGGTAGAAGAACCCCATGCTTGGTATTGTAACCGCGAGTATAAGAAGACGGGATCTGTATAATGATGTCTTTGTTTTTTGTTTTGCTTCTTTCAGGTTCCGTTCGAGTGTGCGGTTCAGCAAGTGCGAGAAGAGCTAAAAAGAATCGCAAAGGGTGAATACAAACCACCAAGTTCCGAGAAAACAAAACATGGGTCTATTGTTTTCGCTGCCATCAACTTGCCTGTAACTCAAGTTCACAATCTTCTTGAAACGGTAAGTATCCAACAAGATTTTCAAACTAAACTTAACAAATTTATAAACAAACTCAAATGTGAGCCCACATCATTTTCATCTTCCTTGCGAATTGGATTATATGTATTGGCTTTGTTCTGAATAGATGTTTACTTCTTATTAGTTGACCGCATCGAACCCAAAAACGACATCTTTTCTTGAGGGAAAGAAGAAGAGAATAGAGGAAAACCTTGAACGGGCTCACGTGACGCTTGCCCACAAGAGAAGCCACGGCGTAGCAGCTGTAGCCAGATACGGTCAGCATTTAAATAGGGAGGTAACCGTAGAGCTCACTGAGCTCATCTTCAACGATAACATGGCTGCTTTTACAGCCAATGTCGGATCTGTAGACGGAGAGACCATAGTCTCCAAGAACGAATGGCCACATGTTACGTTGTGGACTGCGGAAGGCGTTACCGCCAAAGAGGCTAACACGTTACCTCAGCTTTACGCAGAAGG
This sequence comes from Sisymbrium irio, assembly GCA_000411075.1. NCBI lineage: Eukaryota > Viridiplantae > Streptophyta > Magnoliopsida > Brassicales > Brassicaceae > Sisymbrium > Sisymbrium irio. Next base: position 86,689 of record KE153889.1, read on the forward strand.
AAAGGCAAGCCGCCTGGTGATAGATCCTCCAGCCTTAGTCTCAGGTCCCCTGGAGTTTTTCTGATTTACTTATAGTTTGAAATTGCTCATGGAATGGGACAGTTGTTTTTTAAAATAAATTGTTTCCCTTGTCATGAGATTTTGAGGTTGATGTTATGTTATTTGTTTATTCTTTTTAATAAACTGTTGCACAGCCTCGCTCGTAGTTAATTAACCAGGGAAGTCGAGTCCCACCCCCCACCCCCCCACCAC
>KE153890.1:0-14551 GCA_000411075.1 Sisymbrium irio
GATCTGGACAGTCTGGCCATCGGCTCGGCCTGGCGAATGGAAGGAAGCCAAGCTGATCAGCTCAGCATTCGGGTTCACGTGGTTCGTCGGCTCGGCCTAAAGGGAGAAGAGATATGGCCGAGCCCATCAAAATCCGTCGGCTCGGCCCCTTTCAAGTACGAAGGGAGGCCGAGCTGATTTCTCTGTTGAATGCCATTTTGCCGAAAAGTTTGGTTTTATCGCGATTTATCGGAAAATCATACGAAAACGTGTTTTGATAAACTTTTTCGTAAAGTTATCGACAAAAATAGTTTTAATCAAACTGTTTTCGGAATATCATTATTTTTCCGCAAATGTTCAAATATGAAAATATTTTCCGTTATATAAACATTTAGCCATTAATTCTAGAAATGTGGGTTTTGACCCCAAAATCGTCCCACGTTCAACCGAGGATCGCCCACGACCGTCGGCGTCTATCGGCCTAGTGTCATCCCAAGGTCACCTGATTGTCGACCCGCGTGCACCCGATGTTCACCCGCGTTCCGACCCAGTTCACGACCCGGGTAACATTTTATGCGACCTCATGGTTGTATAAAATTCGACCAACCACGACCCAACTTTCACCCACGGTCTATCCAATAGCGACCCGATTCCTGACCCGCGTGTGCATGAAATGCAACCGACTACGGGATTTTCATCAAGCGACCGAGACAGTATATTTTTGGACCCACGGTGCATTTTCATATGGAATGAAAAAGAGATGGACAGTCCAGTTTGGACCGACTACATTTTATGCATTCCTGAACTTTTGCTTTTCTTTTTCTTTTATTTTCTAGTCTTTTACAAGCTATAACATCATTCTCTTTAGTCTTGCGAATTCTACCCTAAGTATAAAAGGAAAACTCATTGTTATTATTCACTAGACAACTTTAAATCAAAAACTTCTCTTTGAGAATTCTCCTTTGTTATTCTTAGATATTTCACAGCTAGAAGGGTTACTTCAATCTGCAAAACTTCTAGATCGGTCATGTGAGTCATATCAAGCGATCAAAAAGGCTGGGAATATCCAAGGCCATTTCACAACCTTGGTGCGACCCTTTGATCCATCACTTGGAGCCATCAAATCCTAGTTAATCCAACCTCAACCAGTGCCAAAAGTCATATTCAGGGATTGTCTTCTGTCAGAGCTGATCCCACTTTAGCCATGGTGTACAATCTACTATCTAAGGTGATACTAAAGCAAATAACTCCCGAGTCAAACTCCGGAGCAGCGCAAGCCCCATATTTCCTAAAGATCGTGACAATTTTTATGACCTTGGGAACTCATCATTTTGAAGAGAATCCAGACCCTTACAAAGCAGATACATGGTTATTATGTATTGAGAAGAATTTTGCAGCAACAAGATGCCCTCCAGATTTTAAAAAGGAGGTTGTTGTATGCTACCTTGAGAAAGAAGCACTGAGCTGGTGAAGCAGTATTGATCGACAAACATGCTACATTACAAATGCATGGGAGAGATTTAAGGAGTAATTCAAACAGAAATATTTTCTGCGGTATTGCAGCATCCCATCAAGACTGCGAAAGTAAGTAAGACTGGAGATTTATTCCTGTTTTGGCACACAATTCAGTTGAATTGGTAGAGGAGTCAGCATTGGTGCACAGTTGCTCATTGATGCTACAGCTAGATCCCCAGCATATTTCTCTTGAGAAAGAAACAGCCCCTCTGAATAGAATTGTGCCTGCATACGAGGAAAATAAGTCATTTGGCTAAGATCTTTCATGCAAAAGTGTTGGTTAATATCAACATCGCCAAGGATTTGTTGCCGGTGAGAAGCATATCATCAACATAAAGAATCAAAATGATGATAACACTTCCGTGATTATAGACAAAGAGAGATGCATCACGAGTGCTGCAGAAGAAACCAAACTCAAGCAAATAGTTGCTAAACTTGCTAAACCAAGTTCTTGGAGCTTGTTTAAGCCCATATAAAGCTTTGTGAAGAAGGCAGACATGATCAGGATGAGCTTTGTCTACAAAGGCAGCAGGTTGACACATGTAAATCATCTCTGTAAGATCTCTATGTAGAAAGGCCTTATGTACATCCATTTTCTTGATGTCCCATTGGAGAGTCGTAGCCATATGTAGAACAGTTCTTATTGTTGCGTTGGAATGACTGGACTGTATGTTTCTAGATTATCAATACCTTCTTCCTGATCAAATACCTGAGCAACAGGATGTGCCTTGAGCTTGTTTAAGGTGCCATCAGCATTCAGTTTAGTCCTAAAAACCCATTTGCTTCCGAGAATATTCATGTCTAGAGTTGGAGGAACTGAAGACCAAAGTGTTGGTTTCTCTGCAATTACTATATTCTTCAGTCATGGCTCCGTTTCAGACAGGGTGTTTTAAAGCAATCGTCACTGTTTTTGGCTCATGGTAAGCTACCTTTTGAGTGTGAAGAAGATAGCAAGGATTAGGCTTGGAGATTCCTGACTTGGAGCGTGTTTTCATAGGATGAGTGGAGGTTGAAGCAGATGGAACCTGAGTCGGTAGAGGTTCTTCTTGAGGAGCACCAGGTGATGAAGTAGAATATGTCCTACCTACATCATTTGTTACGCTGGCACAAATAGAAGCATGATCAAGGCATGTCGTATGCTTAGAACATTCATTTGCTGTAGTAGTAGTGGAGGGAAATTAGCATCGATGAACAGAGGAGGAGAAGATACTACAGGAACCGTTGGAGCATAAGCTTTGTTGACGGAAGAAATGGGCACTGATGTAGGTTGATGAAGGAGTAAGAAATCTTTGCTGCCATGCTTTAAGTAACACTAATCCATTTTCTTGATGTAGAGAGGCGTAAGTATCAGAAAATGGATATATTGTTTCATCAAAAATTACGTGTCTGCTAATATACATGCGACCAGTGGGTAAATATAAGCAACGATGGCCCTTGTACTTCTCATTATAGCCTTACAATACACAATTTAATGACTTTGGATCAAACTTGTTGATGGCATAATCACAAAGTGTCGGATAGCGGGCACAACCAAAGCTTCTGAGAGCCATGTAATTTGGACTCTGATCATACAGTCGTTGATATGGAGAGACATATGTGTTGAGGGATGAGCTTGGAAGTAAGTTAATGAGAAAATTCGAAGTGAAGAAGGCTTCGACCCAATACTTCTGAGGAACTTTTCTCTGAAACATCATAGAGAGACCCAACTCTGTTAAGTGACGATGTTTTCTTTCTGCTGAACTATTTTGTTGTGATATGTGAGGGCAGGAAACAAAATGTTGTATGCCACTATCCTAAAGATGAGAAAGAAAGGTTGTGTGTACAAACTCTCCATCACCTTCAGACTCAAAAATTATAATCTTGTGTTGAACTAAATCTCAACTTGCTTTTGGAATTTGAGAAATGTAAGGAAAAGATCAGATTTGTGCTTCAAACGATAGAACCAAAAAAACCGAGACCAGTTATCATTAAGAATTACATAGTAATGAAATCCTTGAATTGATCCAATCCATGAAAGCCCCCAAAGATCACAATGTATTCTTTGAAGGGGTTTAGAAGCAGAAAAATCAGAAGCAGAAAAAGGAAGTCTAGAAATTTTTCCAAGTCGATATGACTCACACACCAGACTTGTACTCTCACTGATGGAGATAGTACTAGAGGAAGCCAACCGCTGAAGTACTTCATTATTAGGGTGGCCGAGTCTCATATGTCAAACAACATCTGAAGTACAAAGCTGTATAGAGGAGAGGAGCCCCTGCGGTTTAGAATCTTTCAGCGTGTAGACACCCTCACTGTTTCTTCCCAGCAATATCAACCTCTTTGTGACCTTGTCCATAACAAAAAACTACATCACAGTCTAACTCAAAGGAACATGGATAATCTGTTGTAATCTTTGACACTGGAAGTATAAATTTAGCAATATCAGGACACACAAGTACATAATTTTCCTGAGGAAGATGCAATGATGTCAGAACCAGTGTGAGAGATGGGTATGAATTTTCCATCTGTAACCATGACTGTGTCAGAGCCAGAGTAAGGACTTTTTGGTAGAGATGCTGCGGGGAGCTCGTCACATGCGCACTTGCTCCTGTGTCGGGGTACCATTCAACACCAGAGGAGCCAGTGATATCAGTGATACACATTGCAGTCATGGCTGAGGGAATATCATCTAGCTGATACTAGTTGTCAAAGTGGTGCCACCAACGAATGGCATGATTCCTTTCTTTCCACAGATCTGGTAGACAGGTCAAGACTCCACATCAGAGAAGTCGGAAGAGCCGGAGAGGGATGATATTTGCTGATGAAAACCGCGACCACGAGTTGAGTAAGATCCACGGTCTCTGTTTCCACGATCACGAGAGATCGAGATATCACCTCGACCATAGTTAGAGTAGAAAGTGAGATGAGGAGTGATGTCAGAAGCAGCATTGTAGCTCTCAAGATGGTCATCGTAGGCTGTGAGGCGATGAATCATTACTCTGTCTTGTTTGGTGATGGTTTGCATCTTTCACTGGAGCTCAAAAAGGCGAGATGAGGAGACGTGATTGTAGTGGTTTGCAAGACAGTACCAGACATCTTTGGAGGAAGGACAATCGGCTACAAAACCCAGGATCTCTTCAGAGAAGGGCCAAGAGCGAACAATTTGGTCCATCTGAAGCCACATTTAATGAGCAGGGTTTGGAAACTCTGTGGTTGAGCCATCTATACCGTTTACAGTAGTGGTAGCAGGAGGTGCTGGTGTAGCTCCGGTGATGAAACCTAGCAAACGCTGACCACACAGAAAGGCTTTAAAGTGAGACTTCATAGTATGTAGTTTTCTGATTTAAACTGACTCTGATGCAGTTTGTAATATTGAGAGAAGGAGGGGTGTAGAGTTCCATGGATTATGTTCCATGAGCTCTGATACGATGAAATCAAAGTATTAACTTAAAGAGAACGGGTGAAGCTGACTAACATACTTTTCATTTATGTAAGGGATAATCGCTAAAATGGTGTTATTTAGTTGGAAACTTACTAGACTAGTGCATATGTTTGAAAATTACTATAATAGTCTTTTGTACCTATTTTACCTTTATTTCATGTAATAACAAAAATCACATTCATATCGAAAATACCATTAATGAATTATGCCACGTATGCAAAGAAATCCGCGAAAATAAAAAAAGTTTACCAATTTCAAAATAAGTCTATTTGTAGACTTATTTAGGGAACAATAGACTTATTGTGATAGACTTATTTTTATGTTATGATAGATTTATTATAATCTTATGATATATTTGTTTTGAAATATAGACTTATCAGCCGAGTGACAGACTTGTTCATCTGTCGATGAAAAATAAGTTATGATAGATTGTAATAATGACGTTATGGTAGATTTAATTTAGTTTCTAGGACAACAACTAAAAAATTAACAAATTTAAATGATATATCATAACATCATTTAAATGATTAACATACTAAGAAAACACTATCTCACATAATGGTTAAATCATAAATGGATATATATTGTGTGAATATTTACAAAACAAACAAAATTCAAATGAGAGGAAAACCACAACAAATAAAACCAAAATAAACCAAAATAAAAAAAAACCAATAAAAAAAAAAAAACAAAAAACAAATTGAGAAAAAACGTAAAAACAACCAAAAATTATTACAGATATGAAAAAAACGAAAAAACATAACCAAAAAATATTCTATCAAAAATAATCTCGTGCGTCGCACGGATCTCACCTAGTAAAATATCGATTTAAATATTTTATTAGATATGAAATTATATTTAATAATATTACATAACTTGAAAATTATATGAGATATATATAAAGTACTATTAAATTTTTTGTTTATTAATATTTTTTAACTATTCTATAAATAACTGAATGTGATTAATCAATTTTTTTATCGATTATCATATATAAATAATTTATCATAATGGTTAAAATAAATATATAAGAATAATAATAATTAATTAAAATTAAAAATAAAAAGTTAGAAAACTAATCTGTAAATTAATTAGCACATTTTTAATAGTCAGAAAGTTAAAAAAAAAAAAATGTCTCTCAAAACATATGATTTTTATATTTATTTTTTATATAAATTTGGAAGTCGTCAAATAATAATCTAAAATTAAAAAATGATATAAAAATATAATTTGAAACTTTAGAGAACAATTTGTTGTAACAAAAAATTGATGAGTGAAATTGATATAAAAGGATTCTATATATTATATAGTGAATGAACATTGAGGTTATGATTTGTATTGAAACATAAAAACTAATTATAATAATCAATGATTTATACAGAATTGTTTATGAAGGGTTCGTAATTGGTTCTGAAGTGTTTTTAAGGGTTCAGAATTGTTTCTAAGGGTTCAAAATTCTTTACTGTGTTATTAGAAGTGTTTCTGAAGGGTTCAGAATTGTTTTTCACATTCCATTCCCAAAACAATTCTGAACCTTTCAGAAACAATTCTGTATAAACATTCAGAAACAACTCCAAATATTTTTAAAAGTGTATATTAAAAATTAATATACATGGGATAATTTTGCTAAATCAATGGTTTCTTCTATCATTATTGATTAAATAGAAATTAGGATATATCATTTATAAATATTTTTTACTAAATTTATATGAGCAGATACAAATATAAGCATCAAATGTTTATTTCCATAACTTTTTGCTTCCTTACTTTAATGTATGTTATTGTTATTTTTTTAGAAAATAAATAATCGTTTATTATCATAAACTGATTGGTATATACATAAATCAAATATGTTGATGTTTGTTTATTTTCGGAAATAACAAAGAAATATTTGAATTATTTTTAAATATACTAAACTTAATAATAATTGTAGTTATGTATAGTAAAGATATATACTACTCATGGTAAGTTGATATAAATAAATATTTTTTATTTACAATTTAAATGGCTTTATAATAAATTTAATTTTTGTTTCAAAATAAAGTTATAATTAATTTAAAAATCTAAAAAAAAAATATTTTGAAACAAAGAGTATAGTGTAAAAAAAAAATGAAGGTATCTTATAAAACTATGTATAGATTATTATGAATGATATAATTTTATTATAATTTATAAATATAAGTTAAGTGAATAAACCTTTACTAAAATATAAAATACGAGGACGTCAAAAAATATAAAATATATTTTTCATGTAAAAGTTATTTATTAAACATGAAATATATATTTAATATAAAATGATCTAATTATATTTGTTAAAGACATAACTAAAGTCATATATAATAAGTATTGTTGTATAGATTTATGAATGACATATATTTTAATTAGAATATATGAGATATATTATAGTTTTTGTTATATAATTAGTAATAATGACTAAATTAATATAAAAGATAAAATACATAAATAACATTTGAGAAGCTTTGTTGTGATGACACATCATCATAGAACTCATGTAATAAACACATAAGTATAAAGTTTATTTTTAAAAATAATCCTCAAATAATATATAGAAGATTTAGAGGATTTTGCCATCTTACATATTCAATTGTGATATAATCAGAGAAAACATGATTGGGTAAGAAAGAATAAACCTTCTTTCTCGGTAAGAGATGTGCGGCAGTCTTGACTTTCATACTCTTAACTCTTAGTAGAATCTCAGCACAAATTCCCTAAAACATGTGCATCAAATCACTACATATATAAGAAACAAAATGTTTGGAAATCAACATAAATTTGTTTAGAAGTTTATTTCTCACCTAATTATAATTACAATAGACAACTGGCTATCAGTCCACTCCAAAAGCAGAGATGATAGTTTACCAACAACAACGAAAAGAAAACCGAAGGGCAGGGAAGAACAGATGATATTTAAAAACAATCCTCTTCGGCCTCTTAAATGAAACGAAAAGTCACAATGAAGGGTAACATAGATTGAACTGATTTGTGTAATTAAATGCGTAGGAAACAAAAGAATTTGTAGGGAAGGATGATCTACTCTATAATATTCCTCCGTATACCAAAAAAACTTACATATACTCGTTATAAAAATTGTTTTGTTTTGATTTTTCTTTTTAATCACATTAATTTCGGATTGATTTTAATAATTTTTAACACTACTTTCACCAACAATAACAATCACAAAAATAAATTTCAACATTTCAAACGGCTATTGACAATATTTTATAATCAATAAATACACTTATCTTTCACTCATTAATTTCACTCATAAGTTTCACCTTCTCTCAAATATTTTTCAAATAGTTTTCTTCATTTTATTTTGAAAAAAAAAATGATTCAGTTGATGTTAATTCTGTCACTGGAAAATTTACTCCCGAAGAATTTACCATAACCGTTACATTACCTTTTTATGCATTATTTTTTCTTGTAATCACTTGTATTAGTAATGTATCTAGTTAATTTTAAATCATGAATATTGATAATATTTTATTTTTCTGTTCCAGAAATCACATGTCCAATATTGAGAAACTCTGATTTTCACTTTTCAAAGTAACTTGTTCAAACTACATTGCATGGACCTCCACCTGCAGTGGGATAAAATCTCTTACACTACACGAAAAGGCTAAGGAGATATTTTTCTTAAGGAGACACCTTGATAAAAATCTAACGCATGATTATGCGACTGTGAAAGACCCCAATAAGCTGTGGAAAACACTAAAAGAAAGGTTTGATAATCAAAGGGAGGTAACTCTTCCTAATGCTTTTGATGAATGGAAAAACCTGAGGTTTCATGATTTTGAAAAGGTTCAGACATATAATTCTGCTATGTTGAGAATAGCGGCACAATTAGGATATTGCAGTGGTCACAGAAGCAGAATATAATGAATCACTAAAGTTCCTTTAAAGAATTCAAGGCGATATTTGTGGACAAATACATCCACCATGTGGACCATTCCACTAGTTTATGATATTAATTGACGCATCCAATAGATGGTTACATGTTAGTCTATTATCATCTCGAAATATAGCATTTGCGAGGTTCCTAACTCAGACAATCAAGCTGTGTGCTCAGTTTCCTGATTATACCATTAAAATAGTTAGACTGGACAATGCTGGTAAATTCACATCCCAACCATTCAATGATTATTTTATAACGGGTATTAAAGTTGAACATTCTGTGGCTCATCTTCATATTGAAAAATGGTTTGGTTGAATCATTAATCAAGCGTCTGCAAATAATTGCAAGACCACTGATCAGAGATCAAAACTTTCCAACCTCTCTATGGAGACATGCTATTTTTCATATAGAAGCACTCATTAGGATAAGACCAAGTACTTACCACAAATATTCCCCACTTCAATTGGCATTTGGTCGAGAACCAAATATTTCCTATCTGAGAATATTTTGTTCAGCAGTATATGTGCCTGTAGCACCACCACAACGTACAAAGATGGGAATATACGTTGGTTTTGATTCCCCATAAATTATAGGATACCTAGAACCTCATACTGGTAATTTCTTTACGGTATATTTTGCCAATTGTCACTTTGATGAAAAGGTGTTCCCCGTTCTAGGGTGAGAAAATAAACAAGTTGGAAAGGAAATAAAATGGAGTATACCATCTTTACTACACCTTGATCATCCTACTAAAGAGTCAGAACTAGAAGTTCGACGAATTATGCATTTGCAAAGAATAGCTAATCAAGTTCCCGATGCATTTTCAGATACCAAAACGGTAACTAAATCACATATACCAGCTGTGAATACTCCTGCTCGTATTAAATTACCACATGAACGTGGGAAAGAATATAATACACATGAGTGCCTGAAGCGTGGCAGACCTGTCGGTTTTAAAAATATGAACTCTGAGAAACAAAAAGAAGTTGAAACGCATGGAACACCTAAAGGTACAGAAAGTACTTTGGAGAAAGCAAATTATGAGACTCAAGAACCAGAATAAAATTATGAAATTTCTATCAACTATATCTATAATAAAAGGATATGGAAAAGAAGGGAAATAGATGATTTCGATGATGTTTCCTCATATCTTGTGTCACACGAAATAAATGAGGAAAACAAAGATCCAGAACCAAAGTCTGTATATCAATGTCAAAACCGACATGACTGGATAAAATAGAAAGATGCAATACAAGTCGAACTTGATTCGATTAACAAACAAAAGGTGTTTGGACCCATTGTACTCACACATAAAGATGTGAGACCAGTTGGATATAAATGGATTTTTGTTCGGAAAAAATGAGAAAACTGGATTATGAGATATAAAATTCGTCTAGTATCCCAAGATACTTCACAAAGACCTAAAATAAATTACGAGGAAACATATTCTCCCATTATGGATGCAATCACTTTTAGATTCCTGATGAGTCTGGCGGCTGATGAAGATTTAGAAATGCGTCTCATGGATGTCGTTACGGCATACTTATATGAATCATTATATACTGATATCTATATGAGAATTCCTGGTGGTTTTGAAATGCCAGTAGCATTGAGTTCTAAACCAAAAGAGTTATGTGCAAAAAAATTGCCAAGATCATTATATGGGCTAAAACAATCTGGACGTCTGTGGTACACTCGTCTCAGTAAGCATTTAACAAAAGAAGGATATGTAAATGATCATATATGCCCATGTGTTTTTATAAGGAAAACAGAATCTAGATTTGTGATAGTCGTCATATATTTGATGATCTAAACATAATCGGAACTCATGAAGAGTTACAAAAAGCATCAAACTATTTAAAAGGAAAATTTGAAATGAAATATCTCGGACAGACAAGTTATTGTATTGGTCTACAAATTGAGCATTCTCAAAAGGGTATATTTTTGCACCAATGCACATATACTAGAACAGTATTAAAACACTTTAACATGGATAAAATAACTCCTCTCAGTACTCCTATGGTCGTTCGATCACATAATGTTGAAAGTTATCCATTTAGACCACATGAGAAAGATAAAGAATAATTGGTCTTAAAGTATCATATTTAAGTGCAATCGGATCACTAATGTACCTGGCAAATGTACTCGACCGATATATCATTTGCAGTTAATCTTTTAGCAAGATTCGGTTCGTCCCCAAAACAATGGCACTGGAATAGAATTAAGCATATTTTTTGTTACCTTCAAGGGACTATTGATTTATGTTTATTATATCCTAAAATTTCAAAAGATCAAATTGTTGGTTTTGCAGATGTATGATATTTATCAGATTCAGATAAAGTCCGATTCAAAAACGGGATATGTCTTTACGATCAAATGCACCACTATATCTTGGGGTTCTCAGAAGCAGACAGTTGTGACTACTTCCTCAAATCATACTGAACTCATTGCACTTCGTGAAGCAAGCAGATAATGTGTATGCCTAAGATCAATAAGCAAACACATATGATCAAGTAGTGGACTTCATGAAAATAAGGAGCCAACTATCCTATATAAAGACAATTCTGCATGTGTTGCTCAAACGAAGGAAGGGTATATAAAAAGTGATATAACCAAATATATATCTCTGAAGTTATTCTCACACATTCTAGAACTCGAGAAGAAAAAAGAGATTAAAGTGAAATATGTCTGATCATGTGACAATGCAGAACATATACTTTCGAAGTTATTCTCATACATTCTAAAACTCGAGAAAAAAAAAGAGATTGAAGTGAGATATGTCCGATCATGCTACAATGCAGCTGATCTTTCCACCAAATCATTACCCACTACTACATTCAGGAAGCATGTCCATAACATTGGAATGCGTCATCAACAAGACATCTGAGCTAATCTCATTCGAGGGGGAGCTTACACAATTGTACTCTTTTTACTTCAAGGGGGAGCTTACGCAGTTGTACTCTTTTTTTATCTTACCATGGTTTTTCCCACTGGAATTTCCTGGAAAAGTTTTTAACGAGGCAACAAAGGCCTTTGAAAAAAAAGATGATAGTGATATTGGTTTCCAAGGGGGAGTGTTATGAAAGTCACATCTGAATGGTGACTATTTTAGGAAAAATAAGAATGAAGAGAAAATAATGAAAGGAATAGAATAAAATGAATAGAAATGGCTTTGAATGTTAACAATTAGTAGAATAATAGGAATAAAAAGAAAGAGAGTGAAAGAGAACTAAATAATAGGAATGAATAAGAATATTTGTTCCTTTCCAAATTTGATAAGTAATAATTTTACGCTTTAATTTTCTACAAACCAAGGAATGAGAGTGAATCATGAGTAATAATTTTTCTATGGGAATGGTGTATTTTTTTAGGAATGAAGAGAAATTCACTATTCCCATTTATTTCTATGATCATTATTCAGACCCGTAATATTTGTTTATTCCCAAAATTGATAAGGAACATTTTTGTTCTATAATTCTCTGCAGAAAAAAATACAAGAAATAATCATATATAATAATTGTTACTTATGAATGGTAAATATTTTAAGGAATGAGAAGGAATTAATTATTCTCTTTCATTCCTTTGTCACCATTCATACTCAGAGAAGAAAGCAAATACATGTTTTTCACGTAGTAAATTAAACGTAATATATCTGTGGAGCCCACAGTCACTATGCATACATAGTAACTTTCACTTTTTACCTCTATATATATATAAATAATATCGTTGGTTGTAAAATTACATTTTTACATCTTACAAAAAACATTTCAATAATTTTTTGCTCCTTCTTATATTACAGTATTTCAAAATTCTGCATATATAATTTTCTTTTTATAATTTTCGATCCAATAAATAATAATATTATTATTATAACAGTTAAGAAGTTTAATGAATCTATTATATTATGATACAACCGATCTATAATCGGGTTATCCAGTCAAACCCTGCCAAAATCGGATCATGTCCACATTTATTCTTAATTGTTTTAAAAAAAAAATCTTTTTAACATCTAATTTCATTTATATCTTACGAATTACATCAATAATAAATATAATATAAAGAAACATAAACAACAACATAAGCGAATTAAAATGATAGAAAAGCAAGAGAACAAACAAAGTAAAATTTGAAAATGTTTCATCTTCAGAGATCGTCTTCATCAACAGAGTATCCACTCTGTGAATTGTTTTACAGACATCCAATTTTCGTCGCCTTAAAAATACCAGTTTCCTTTCTTGTATTACTTTGACCAGCTTCCAGTTTAGATCTGAATATTTTCTTCGGTTGAGAACCCAATGTATTGATTCTTCCAAAAGATATAAAAACTGGAACTGCCAAATTTCAACGATTATAAGAACATACCTCAAAGGAATTCCATCTTCCCATTCAGTCATCTTTTTTATTTTCCTCAAAAATTACTTTTTTTGTTTGTTGTCGTTCTCATCTCTTCGCCGAGGTTCTGTCCATCTTCTTCTGTCTCCAAAATAGCCGATGAGACTTTTCCTCCGGCTGATTCCATCGACATATTCACCACCGCAGCAGGAATAACATAAAGTCCGGGAACAGCAAGATGAGCAGCAGCCTCCTCACTGCCGTGAAAGAGATTCTCGTGAGCGACTCGACGATAGAGGCCTAAAACTCTGCAGAATTGTTGTGACCGTTAATATTCTCCGCTTCCACCGCCACACATGGATTACAAGAGGCGTAGCAGGATCCCTCCGCCACTATACAGAGATAGCGTAGCGGGAGCCCTCCGCCACTATACAGAGATGGGCGGCACTCTCCTCTGAAACGCTGCTACCAGAGAGACATATAACGGATATGATGCTCATCGTGGTCCACCTGAATTAAGGTAATCTTCATCTCCTCTACTCAATGGACCGAAACGTCAAATTTAAAATCTTAGAAATTGCAATTCTCTTAACTATAAAACTTAATTTGCTGTCCATCTAAGACTCAGTGGAAAGTATTATCATCTCGCTAATTGTTGCGTTGTTGCATTATTGCTTAATGCTTTCCCATTAATTCTATTGATCAAACCAAATTGCAATTACTAGGAAATGATAATTTTCAAACTAATGGTTGTTGACCAAACCATGTTTCACACTAAATTCAATTGCATTGTTGCAAAGCTTAGTTAATTATTTCTTCCGTTACTATGTTGCATAGCTCAAATCAACACTTTAATTGTCTCGTGTGGGAGTGATATATTTGGATATGACTATGACCGTGAAATGGCTGGAAGGCCTGGTTATGATGAAGATCGATCTCCTGGCTGCATTATAAGACGCTATCAAGGTGGGATACATCAGTCAATATAATCAGCATAAGATAATGACTATCGATAGACTTGTATAGTTCATACTTGTAACTTTTTGTTTTCCCCTCTATATTGATCTGCATTTGTTTTGTTTTGTGTACTTCTACTGGCAGGGAGTGATGTCATGGAGGCTATGGGGATGCGTCCAACAGTGGAAGATGATGCGATCATGGATAAGGAGCAGGAACCGATGATTGAACCTGATGAAGAAGAGCTCGTAGCTGAGGATTCTGGAGGGGCTGAGGACGTGCTGGAGATGAGAAAAGGATCTATGACTCGATCCAGAGCTAAACTGTTCAACCAAGNTCTCAGAGCATGTGCCAAGACTAGTTCACTTTCCCATGTTTTTTCTTTGTTTGCCTTTATATTCTCTTGTACTTCTCATTCGCAAATCAATCTA
>KE153891.1:3285-21859 GCA_000411075.1 Sisymbrium irio
ACCACAAATCGACGCCTCCGAAGGTCTCCGGTCAACTTCGTCACCACAAATTGATGCCTCCGAAGATCTCCGGTCAACCTCGTCACCACAAATCGACACCTCTGAAGGTCTCCGGTCAACCTCGTCACCACAAATCCACGCCTCCGACGGTCATGTTTCATCCTCGTCACTACAAATCCTCTCCGATCTCAATCTTTCGCTGTTCAACGTTAAACACAAAGAAAAAGGGTATGATAGTCTTTTGTGCTCTTTAATGAAACATTATTGTCGTATTTGTAATCGCAAAACATTTTTGTCATCCTTCCCCAAAACCCTTAATTCTTATCATTATTTCAATATATTATTGCACAGAGAAAAAAAGGGAAAAAAATCCAGTAGATTTTTAAAATTTGTATATTTTTTTAAATGTAAAGACTGTGTATCTAATAGAAAAAGACAAAATTATAATTGGTTAATCTTGGTTTATACTAAATTAGAATTTGAAACTCGTGTTATGCACGGGCATTAACAACTACAATAATAAATATTGTCTTTTAATTATATTTTAAAAATATATTTAAAATTATGTGAATGTACATAAAATCAAAATTTAAATTTGGAAATTAGTTAGTAAAATATTGAAATTTTATTATAACATGGTCATTTATAAATATGAAAAATTAACAAATATTAAATTGGAAATAAGATAATTCAAAGAGAAAGAGCATAATATAATATGCATCTTGAAACGTTGAATATACAATTCCGTTGCCAGTCCGTACATCTTCAATTGAACCTTATCTAAAAGAAGCTTCAAATAATAAATTTCACCAGTAACTGAATTTTTATTATGATCTTTGCATAGTTTTGCTTGGTGCCTGTTCACTTCTAACCATTCTGCAAATTGTGAATTTTGATTTCCTTCTTTTTTTAAAAATATCGGTAGTTTCATTCTTATCGTCATAAATTGTTTCCTACAAATATGAAAAAAAAAATGATTACAAAGAAATATTTTGTAATAAAAGATTCTTGTTTTTACCTTAATTCGTGATGTAGACAGAGGAATAGTTCGCTCACTTGTCATTTTCGATCTGAAATATAAAAACAAAATCAACTCATACTAATTCACGAAAAAGAGAAAACTGAATTTAAATGAAAAGTAGAGTATTTGACAGAAATAACAGATACAAAAGAAAGAAGAGTAAGTTAGTACCAGAAAAAAAAAAGTAAAGAGGGAATGAAGAAAAAGAGAGAAAAAAAAAGAGTTGCCGATAAAGAATATGATTAGTTGATTAATTGTTATATAGGAGAAAATAAATATTTGAAATCATGATAATCTCCTTTGAATGTGGGGATGAGATAATGATGAGAAAAATAAGGCATTAAGTTATTCAGAGTTGCAGATAAATTAGGGAAGAAGTGAAAGACTTTTTCAATATATATTGTTTACTGTAAATATTTTATTTGTGTCCATGTGTCTATACACGTGTTAGGCTTTTATTTTGGGTTTGTTTAGGCTGAAACAAACTTGAAACCAGATGAAATCGCTCAGACAAATTGTTATCACCAAATGACAAAAACTATTGCAAAATGGATCTGGGTGTAACTTATGATCCAAGAGAAACAGCTCCTCCGCCTGCGCCACTGTGGTAACTATCTTAAGCTCTGCTCCAATTAGATTTTCACTCTAATAGAGGTTGCATTTTTTTGTGTTAAATCTACTATTATGTGTTTTGTGTTCAGATGAATTTGCATATAAAAGGGAGGATGAAATCATGACTTGCTGCTCTATACCTCCACCTTTATATACCTTCGGTTAAGGTATTGGTTCTACTTTCAAAATTAGAATAGCACGAAAAATTCACATTAAATTTTACCCTACTAAACATTATAGTGAAAAGTAGAAAGATACTAAATAATTGCAGAATACATTAGACGGCAGTTTTAGGAAATTACACACTGGTTTAAGTAATTCATATGAAAATACAACAATCAATATAAAACCATTTTCACTGGAAATTGCCTGTCAAATGGAAGTAAGATTAGTGGTTAAATACTGTCTAAGAATATAGATTTCATATAAATGTTTGATTTGGAAATGGAAATAGATATGTGATGGTAATGATGAATCTTTACCTGAACAGGCATTTTCCTACCCGTACATATCTGGCACACATATAACTGGAAGATTAACAAAGTTAATAAAATGTAAAATAATGACTCACAATACCATATTTTAAAGAAATATTTAGTACCTTAAGATGCATCATGCTTCTCTGATTTTCTGGAATATCTCTTTGAAAACAACGTTAGTTGTTTTTGTATCCCTTTTTCCCTCATCATTGACAATTAAGATCTTTAGACCTTTTCTACTTTTGACTCTTGACACGGCAACGTAAAGTTGCCCGTGAGTGAAGACTGATCTTGGCAAATAGATCCCAGCATGAGACAAATTTTGACCTCGGCTCTTGTTAATGGTCATTCCAAAGCAAGGAGTTATTGAAAACTGTCTCCGTTGAAATTTGAAAGGCAATTTCACATCTGTAGGTGTAAGCAAAAATCTAGGAATATAGACTTTACTGCCGGAAGCATTGATTCCAAATCCAGTGATAACTCGGGCTTCCAAAACGTGTTCTCCCATCCGATTTATCTGCAATCTGGTTCTATTGCACAAACCATTTTCCTGGTCAATGTTTCTCAAAAGCATCACAGGAACACCTACCTTCAACTTCAGAACATGGTTCGGTATTCCAGAGCATTTGATTGAATTTAGGAATTCAACGGAGATTTTACGATTTTGGATTGCTGTCGAATTATAATGGCAGATTCTGTCGGAGCTGAAGTATTCCTTTGCCTCTCCAGGAAGAAAATCCATGATGTGATTATTGACCTCGTTGACAACCTCATTAGTATGACATAATGCACGGTCTTTGAAGAAAGTTTCGTCTCCTAAATTTTCAACCAATGATGGATAGATGGCATTGGTGATTGAAACTATAGGATCCTCAGAGTCCATAAGAAGAACGTCACTTGGTATACTGATCACAGCTTCACCATTATTTGGTTCTGACAGCTTTCCATCTCCTAGTTTTAGAATCCATTCTGAGAAATCTTTGATGGATTCAATCTCTGAAGGATCCGAACCAATTGTTAGGCGCATATTTTTTGTTAAACTGAGGACTGTACAATAGCTCCATAGCACGGAAGAGGTAAGAGAAGCTTGAACAATTTGCCCCCTACTCCCTTTAGGAATCACAGGCAGCACTTGTCGATAATCACCTCCAAAAACTACAGTCTTCCCACCAAATGGATTATCAGCATTAGCAACCTTTGCTGCTCATGATATATCTCGCAAACTTCTAACAAAAGCCTCATAGCAATGTCTATGCAACATTGGTGTCTCATCCCATATAATCAACTTAGATTCCAATAGTAACTCAGCTATCTCACTACCAGGGGTAAATGTACATACGGAACCCTCGTTTAGTTGTGATGGGATTGAGAAACGTGAATGTGCAGTTCGTCCTCCATCTAAAAGCAAGGCAGCCATTCCACTCAAAGCTACATTGATGACAATATCTCCTTTTGATCTGATGTAAGTCGATAAAGTCTTCCAAAGATAAGTCTTCCCGGTACCTCCAAACCCATAAACAAAATATACACCCCCAGATTTTGATTCAACAGAAGTCATTATACGATCATAAACACACCTCTGTTCATCTGTGAGTGATGGCAGTAGTTGCTTATGCGTTTCAGCGCATAAATCCCTGTTGTAAGACTTTTCTTCGCTAATCAAGCTATTTACTGAAGATGGGATATTATTGTTTTGTGGGAAAGGCATCGTAGGATGATTGTTCAGAGTACTCCCATTTGACCGTAGAAGCTTTTCAATTTCAAGCAATGCTTGATTTTTTAGCTGCTTTTCAGACAATTCAACACCTGACAGTTTAAAAAAGAATTAACATAATATACATAATAAAAAACTTAAGAAAATTATCAAAATATTTATATGAACCTGGATTTTGTTGAATTCTTCTCTGTATATAAAGGATGTCTTCTGAAAGTAAATGCCATGTTTCTAACCAAACATGGTTAGGCTGTGATAAACTCTGAGAACTTAGAAGCCAAACAAACAGTTTACGTATAAAATTGACTGAGCCCCATTTGCTGACTTCTATGATTGCATCAATATACTCTTAGTCATCGTCGAGGAGTCCTAAGGCATAGCATGCATCTTGAAAGGTCGGGTGCAAAACTCTGTTAACAGTTTTTATATCTTCATAGCTGGTTGGACCTTTGACCTTGCTTAATAGTAAATTTAAGTAAAACAACTGACCAGCAGCCGGTTAAACATAACGGATTCGCCCAACAGCTGTATTTTTTTACGCTTTGTCCACACTTTAGAATCCTTGTTCCAGACCAAGAACAATGGAAACTCAAGGTACGTCAACTGAACAATGGAAACTCAAGGTACGTCAACTGTATTGCTTCTTCGTTGTGCATATTCATGATCATCCACTCTAAAAGTTGTGAAGTTTGATTTGCTTGTTTTGCCAAAATATCGTTTACATCATCATCACTAGCATATGTTATAGGTTGCTCTCCTGCTAGATGAATTGATAATCTTTGCATAGCTGTGCTGCTGTGATGAATCTCAAAGCCAAATATTTGCCATGTAGCTTCACAAGGTGATACATACCTTTTCATAAGATATTAAGATTCATTGTAAAATACGTATTTAAATTATATAAAACAAACATAACAAATTATTTTTAAAAAATTAAAATCACCTGCAATCATAGTATTGCTTGATCTCGTCTATAACATGTACGGTACCTCCCGACTGATCTGTATGCTCTTTAGGAACTGTGGCTACTGCAGTTACTCTATCATTACCTTTGTTGATATACTTGAATAAGTATTTGGTAGCTCTTGTCTGGTTGCACCATTCAACATTGATATGTGCTTGATACTTCATGAGTAGATGAGGATTGTAAGGGATTACAAACCGATTGTCAGCAGGGATTCCATTCTTTTCAACGTAATGTCCACCGTTTCTTCTCTGATACACTGGAAAACCATCTTTATTAATATATGTATCATTGGCGAAGTCTTTGGGAAAATTTTTGGTGCATTTCCCTTTTTCCATGCAAGGTGATCGTGGGTTTGCTAACCCACATGGACCATTAATCATGACTTCTTTCACTATATCATAGAGAATTGGGTTAGAGGCTTGATCAGGAATTTCAGCACATATGACCTTGTCGATATCCCTTGTGGTAGGTAATTTTGATCCACGCTTCAGCCACAGCAGAATATG
Source organism: Sisymbrium irio (assembly GCA_000411075.1). Classification (NCBI taxonomy): domain Eukaryota; kingdom Viridiplantae; phylum Streptophyta; class Magnoliopsida; order Brassicales; family Brassicaceae; genus Sisymbrium; species Sisymbrium irio. The sequence continues at coordinate 8,585 of KE153891.1, forward strand.
GGCATGGGGTAAAACTCGTTTCTGGAACTCAATCGTGTATATAACTGTTTAATATCATATTTAAAATTCACCATGTAAGAAAAATGTAACGAACATAAAAAATGAAACGCTAATATAATATATTAAGGACGTATTTACCTCCTCTTGATGAACCAAAAAAGCTTTTGGTTATGTATTTCAAATATGAGATTATCCAGCTTCATCTTCAAAACTCGAGACATAATGTCAGCTCTGTCTTCTGATTTTAGTTGTCTGGCTTGTAGATATCTTGTAATCTCTGGCCATTTAGGATTGCAGGTAAATGTAATGAATAGTTCTGGATAGCCAAAATTCTGACAAACAGCCATTGCATCCATATACTTTTCTCTCATATATCGTGCACCTCCCACGTAAGTTGAAGGTAAGACAATTCGTGTTCCACACATTGAAGCATCCTGGTTACCATTTAAGGCAGAAGCTGAAACATTGCTGTATTTATCTGCACGCAATGTCTTCTGGTTATACTTTAGATATCTAATTCTTTCTGCTTCTATCATTGTATAGCCATCAACCAGAAATTTCTGAAACAGTTTCCCAGAAAACATCAGAGTACTAAACTGTCTATAGCGCTCAATGATTCTATAAGCAAAAAACTCCCTCATACTAACTCTGGACCGTGGATTTTTTGATGTTGTTGACGTCTTTTTAAGATGCAGATCAATATGATAATCATCTTCACCAAATGGAAACAACAATGGGTATTGTAGAGGAAGATATGCAAGATGAAGCTCACTTATCCGTACCAACTTCTTACTCTGTGTTTCCACAATAATATCTCGAGGATCAACATCATTCTCAAAATCTCCCACAAACAATGCAGCTACTTCAGAACTTGTAGGAAGGTTATATGTTTTATCCTTTGTCTCACGTCCAGATATCAAAACTATCTTCACATCAGATGAGTGTAATGATTCACCAAAACGATTCCTTGCGGTTCTGAGTATCTTTGCATAGGGATTGCATTGATCTAGCATAGATTTAATAGCTTCGACAATATCATCACGTAGGGTTCTAGATTGAGAATGTGGTGTTCTTCGCTTTGAACTACAGTGTTAAAGAATAATGTATTAATATTTTAAAATCATACTAATAACTTTACTAAGGCAACATTGATCTTTAAAAGAGGTAAATTTTATCAAGAAAAAAGATTCATGAGTTACCTGAATGCTGATATTCTATTTTTCATTTCATTTTCAGTATCAAATATGTATAGCTGTGCAAACGCAGGAGGAAACTTCCGATTTGATGAAAGTTTTGACCATGAAGCCGAAAGACAAAAAGTCCACGTCCGTTGTTCACGGATGCATCAATTTCTCCACCCATAGAGGTAAATGCGAACATGGAATTATAAGCTCTTATATTCTCTATGAAATTAATGCTTTCACCAATTTCTCCAAAAAGCATATCACGAAGGACATCAGACAGCATTGGTGGGAAAGAAAATTCTATTTTTCCATGCATACAACACGTTGAAAACTGGGGAGGTATACAGTTTCTTCTTTTGTTTATACGTTCATTGTACCACATCAAAGCGTTACAATGTTCACACGTGTAAACTGCATCACCGTAGTCTTCATAATCTGTTAAAGTAAAAAAAATAAGAATATAAAAGTAAAAGTTGCATGATATGAAAGATTGTATTATTAGTTAAGCTTACTTATTTGTGTAGAATTGGTTTGAGAATTACAACGAGGTTGTCCAGTATTTGAACTATTGCTTCCTGCTGTCCCTGTATAAAAAAGTTAACTTATATGCAAAATAAAAATTGCATAATATAAAATATTGTAATATTAATCAAACTTACTGATTTGTTTTGATCTGGTTTGAGAATTGCCACGAAGTTGTCTGCTATTTGAGTTGTTGCTTCCTAATGCCCCTAAGTAAATGTATATGTATTAGGATTTAGAATTTAATTATTTACGCACTTGGTTTTTGCAATAAAGGAGTATCTTCTGTGATTAGTTAAATACAATTTTTTTGGATAAGGATCATAGTGAATATCTTCAATGCATGCCATAAAGAATTATTTTCTATTGAAGAAATAAAATTTATTATGTTCGGGAGCAATTTACCTTACTGTTTGAGATCATATTTATGGGCTGACTTGAAGTCACTTGTGAAGATGATGCAGACGCTCTGGTACTTGACACTATAGCAAATGTGATTCACATTTCAAACATATATGAGGAGAGAATAGGATAACAAAGATAAATATGATGCATTGTGAATAAAACAGTTTACCGTTGCTATAAATTGTACTCTGGCTTTTGATATTGAAGTTCGAATTCTGCTGCATTTTGGTTCTTTTAGAAGCTGAAGTATTAGTTAACTCAATATTTGAAATGTCATTTAGCGGTTGGTTTCCAAAGGTATTGGAGTATGATGCAACACTGTTAGTAGCACTTCCTCCTTCGTTTTCTATGTTTAGTAACAGAACAAATGATAAGTAAATGATATTTGAATTCATAATCTTATCTATATAATACATGTCATCTGAAAATAATTCTCAGACAGTCGGAAAAAATTAACTTACCATTGCTATAAATTGTGTTTTGGTTTCTTGTGTTGGTGTTGAAAATTTCCTCCTTTTTTCTTTTTTTAGGATTTGGGATTTTCATGCCTGGTGATCTTGCAATGCCTGGTGAAGTTTTGCAAGAAGACTAAGAGATATCCGAAGACTGATAAAATGAGCCGAGAAGATCAAGAAAAGAGAAACTGGTCACTGAAAAATTGGTGATGAAAGGAGACATTAGTGTGCTTGGGGCTTCAATACGTAAAAATGTATTATCGTTAATAATCTAAATTTTTTAAATTTCTCTCCTAGACTCGCTTAAAATTAGAAAACGCAGTTGGTTGTGCATTTTATTTTGTTCAATTTACATGAAATTAATTTGTTTACTTCACATAATTCCTTTAGTTTTAATAGTTAGTTATTTAAAATTTAAAATCTTTTTTTATATAAATTATAAAGAAAAATCTACAAAAAAGGGTTTAATATCATAAGGATAATCAAACCCTTTTAATTTAGTAGTATATTCATCTGTTTTCTATATTTTAATTTGTTATTGATATGGATTTAGAATATAATATTAAAATGTAATTGACTAATGACAAAAGTTTGTGATAGTGGAATGAACGTACATATGTAATACCTTCATATATTACGATGAATGTGCTTGACAAAAAAAATAAGTAAACCAGTATATATTTCATTAAACCATTACGTAGAAAGAGAATTTCATACAGCACATGCAAAAAAAAAAGTATGCAAAGTTAAAAGTTACATAAAATTTATACGGTTATGCATGGTTGGTTGGTTCCTTCGGAGAGACATCTTCTATCTTTTCATTTCCACCATCTTCATTTGCTTCTTCTCTTATCTTGCAGTGATCAGAAATTGAACTAAAAAATTTGTGTTTTAACAAATCAGTAGATTCATATCTTTTCTGTGGGTTTTTTTCTAAACACTTCTCAAGAAAGTCTCTTGCATCATCGCATAACCATGTCGGTATGCATGGTTTGACAGTGCTGTTGCCGATAACATCTTTCAAATTCTTTCTGTCAATCAATCCAAGCTCACTCCAAGGTCTTTTTCCAGTAAACATCTCTAAAATAGTGCATCCATATGACCATATATCAGAACAATAATCTAAATTCCCATGACATAAAAGCTCTGGAGACATATACAACAACGTCCCTCTTGTAAACCCAGAACCATCTCCATACTCATCTGACGTTTTTCTCAGAGCTAAACCAAAATCAGCAATCTTTGCCACAAATCCATCAGGCAGTGACCAACCAACATGAGATACGATATCATCTGGTTTAAGTAAATTATTAGCCTGTTTAATATCACAGTGGATGATTTGCTTTGAGTGTACATAGTTGATACCTTTGAGGATGTGTAGAGCAAATAGTTGAACGTCGCTTTCCACCAACTTTTTTCCTCGAAACTTGATAAGATCCGCAATACTTCCTCCTGAGCAATATTCAAGGATCAAATTGTAATCCCTGCCTAGGGGTCGAGTTTCTGCTGGTGTTATCTTGCTACTATAGCAAGATATAACATATTGAGATGATAGACTTTTCAAAATCCGTTCCTCGTCAGAAAGACTGAAAGAATACGATATTGGTGCACATTTGATGGCAATTTGCACCGGAAAACCATCACCGGCTACATCATCATTTCGATAAGCTAAGTAGACAACGCCATGAGCACCTTCACCGAGATAAATAGAGCAAAACCACGAAGAACCAACAGAAGTTTTGGTAGTTTTGCCTTTTTTTTTGCACTGGATTCGAAAACGTCACGACTAATGAACTTTAGGCTGCTACCGACTTGATCATAATATGGTCGATGTGTGAACTCAGCCAATGAAGAACTCACTTCAGCTTTAACAGGTGTAGATAACTTGTAAACAGCAGATTCAAATGCTCTTTGACTAATGATCTGTAAACTGCTACCAAATTGATCACAATATTTCTTTGGTGTGGCCACAATTCTTTTCCTTTTTTTTGTCTCTGATATGCAAAGAGGAAGATACAAAAGTTTTCATGTTTTTTGGTTGAAAAGGTAAAATTTAAATTGTTAAGAGGATAGTAGATTTGTAGGAACAATTGTCGTTCCTTTATTATTAACAAATTAACAATTTGGTATTAAAAATTTAATTGTAGAAGTTACTAATAATTGACTTAATGGTGTGAAAAGTGTGATAGTGGTATGGTTGAAGTCAGTTATTTAAAATATGATAGTTGGAATTTTAATTAGTGCAACAGAATAACCGCGACAGAATAAAATAAACTGAACAGATAAATGTAAATAAATTTTATTCGTAAGTTTTTAACATTTATTTGTATTAAAATCTATTTCTTTGATTAACGGAATCGTAATGCAGAAACCGTCGAATTACGAAAGAGGAGAAAATAAATCATTTTGGGTTTACCTCATCTTTTTATCTGAAAAATCCGTATAAATTTGAACCAAAAAACATATAAACATATTATATCATATTTGTAATTTGGTAGCCATAATGACTACTCTTTGGGAGTGAAGATTGAGGCTTTCATTTATGTTTTTGCTTAATAAGCTTACAAATTGAAAAATTTGAATATGAAACAAAGTACATGAAGATTCATTACAAATTAAAAGTCTAACTATGACTACTATTTATAATACAAAGGACTATGTGCTTACTTAACATAGTCATGACATCATTTGTTTTTAGACTTCTAACGCTTTGGCTTTGTGTTTTTATTCTTCGTGTTTCCTCTGTTGTCATCACTTTCTCCTTTACCCATTTTTGCTATTGTCTTAAGCTTTGTGGATGACTCATTAACTCTTTCATCCTCTATCAAATTATTTCGTTAACGTTTTGTGATTGGAGTAATAGGAGAGCAGAGTTGGGAAACGTTGTCATTTGCTTCAGAAAATGTATCCTCCGTCTACAGTACAGGATTAAAATAGTTCATTATGTCATAGATATAAATGATTAGGTAAAGGTGTATATAACTAAATGAGTGTATAACTTGCATTGCAGTAGATGTACTGGAAATTACTGGCATTTCTTATTCCGTAGCATCCTAACATTTGTAATCAAAATTTTATTAGAAACATATAAAATTCTATAAATCAAAGAGATTAAGTAATATACCTGTCAGACAACATTATCTTGAAATTTCTGGATAGTTTCAGGATTTTGAGAGAGCTTAACAACTTTAAAATTTGGTTGTCAATAGTATTTCTCTTTACCACTCACACGAATGATCCAAGCAATGTTTCTTCCTTCCAAATCCATGAGTTCTTCAGGAATCTGACTCTCACGATTAAACTACAATAACAAACACAAAAACGAAAATGCATTAGATATATACTTACACTTCGCTAGATAAAAACATGATATCTACGAAAACAATGAAAAACACACATGCACTTGTTGTTCGAGCAATTCATAGGCAGATTTATGAATGAGCTGAATAACTTCTCTATCAAATAATAAGAACGATGTTGTTCCAGTATGATCAGCAACTTTGACATTCACTTTGTACCGAATGATCATAAGATGAAGTTAAAGATAATCTTCTTTTGGATGCCTGAAATAAATGAAAAATGAAACTTGATATTCTTACCTTACACTTGCGGTGGTTTCATTTTTTTCACAAGTGTCGCATGAATATTTATTGGCCTCAATCTCCGCAGTCTCTGGATTGAAATACGGAGTAGGTTTTGATAAACTGCTTGTGCAACCAATATAAAACCAAGGTCGTTCCTTTTGAAATGATACGATCGTTGCAAAAGCAACGCAAGTGGTTTCCTAAATATTCAGCATAAGAAATAGTATTTAACTAATCCATCATCCATTATATAATGCTTTTTTTAAGGAAAAAGAGGATTTTGTTACCTCTGTTGATGATGTCAACTGACTGATTGTTTTCCAGCGACTCAATTGAAATGAGTCATCCGAGTTTTTCTGTGATGTGGGTGTTTCCAAAGCAGAAACTCCCAATGAAACCGAATTAGCAGTATTGGTCATCCTGATATTTATTTAGACAACATAAAACAGAAGTTAAGGTCTTCTCATAGGATATAATTCTATTTCAATAAAAATGTTGAATTTAAAGATGAACTTACTTTTCCTTGAAAACACTAATCTCTTCTAGGTCTCCATTCAGAAAAATCTTTGTAGAGAAGTGTGAGTTTTGAACCGAAATCCGTCCTAAATATAATAAGATATGTAATTTTCGAAATATTAGATATATGCTTAAAAATACAATGTTTAGTTATAAGTTTGGTACCATTAAATTTTTTAATCCTCATAAGACTCCCAAGTAAAATTATTGGACCAGCTGTGTTGTTCTTCACAAAAGAGTGCACATCCTCAGCATGCCTTTCCCACAAAGTGCAATCGATGATGGTTTCACTGTAATACAGGTTAGTTAATGAAAATACAACCAAATAAAACTAAAAAGGCCTGAAGAACAATGAGTATATGTTTATAAAACACTTACCTGAGATCTTTTAGTTGAATTTCCAACAACTTTGATTGTTAGCCTGCATTGTTTTTCTCTGTAATATTACTCATGCTAACAATTTCACCAAGTATGTCTGTAAAAATAACAAAGAAAACATAAATTAGTTAAATTCAGAATGAGAAATATTTAGAAGTAATATCACTATCAAGAAGACATGAAACTTATAAAAGGAACATACCAATGAAGACATCATCAACAGATCGAGCTATTATATCTGGAAAAGGGGTAAAGTTGAACTGGGACAGATTTGGAATCTTGTCACAGGGCTTCACAAATGTAGTAAACTGAAAATTTATCTTGTAAGGATGTGTGTATTCACCATTGTTAGCCAATACTTCGAAATTCATGATATCTAGGCACTCTCCTTCTTTTAGTTCTCTTTTAAATTTCTTGAGCAGTTTTTGTTTCACCGAAGCTTGAATCCTATTTCCCTATCATAAAAAGAATATATAGACAAAATTTTATGCATCATAATTCTTATTAATCCTAATATAAAAGGTAAGTATATGTACCTTTTCATCCACAAGGATAACTTCCATACCCAAAATGATATCAGGTTTATCTTTGGGATAGTAATCCCAAAGCCGAGATAGAAGAGCTCTGATTTTCCATCCAGTTTGTGACGAATCTAGTTGACAAATTGGAGTAAACTCCAGTGGCATTTTTCACCCTGAAAAATGTAAAAATAACCAAGCAATCAATAATTTTACAAAGAAGAGAAGAAAGCCTAAGAAGATGAAAATAATCCAACCTGTTGAAGAAGCAAGACAGAGAAAGAGATAAAAACAGAGAATTTGTCGTAATTGAGAGATATGCAAATTTTAGGTGAACAAATTGAATAAACTACATATAAGAGATTTGTGATATTTAAACATAAGATAGTGGTAGAGAAGTTAAGAGAAAATTCAGGGATTTTGTTTACAGAAGTTGAAAGGAAATCAATAGCCACGATTTTAAACTGAGATCGTGTCTTCATTTTTTGTTTTTTTACGATTTAAAAAAAAACCAATTACACCATAACGGCATTAGTAGCTGGAAAAAAGATGCAGAGGAAAATCCAATATGAAAGCAATCCTTTTTGAATCAAAAACAGAGAATTTTGACGATTAAGAAATGAAAGAGGTGGAAAAAAAATCTAACATGTTCTGAGAATTTGTCGTAAGCCATAGGGAGACGTGGAGTTGGTGACCTAAAAAATTGTTTTTGGGCTTAAGTCAATTAAATTTGGACTGTAAATAATTCTTATAGATGCAACCTTTTAATGAAAACAGAAATAATTATATCCTAATGGGCTAAACTGGCCCAGATTTAAATAATGAGAACCCTCAACGAAGAGGGCAGTTTATGCACTCCATTTTCTAAATCATTTTGTTTACATACAAACTTTTTTTAAAAAAAACATAAGAAAACAATTCTAAAATGAGATCGTGTGTTATCTCTTTTACCAATTTTTTTGTTTGAAAAAATATTTAAAGTACAGGACACATGGCAGAATATTATTGGCCATGTGACTTGTGGTTTATAAAATAAAGGATAAAGTAAAATTTTAAAAATTTATGTAATCCAACATCACATTATTCACATACTTATTGTATAAAAATAAAAGAAAATTTGTATATTAAAAATTTCTTATGTTCTCGTATTTTTTAGAAACAAAAATGTTTTTGTGGCGTATTAGAAAAGGTAAAATTCTTACTGAATAAGTATTGGTGTAAATTCAAAGATTTTAAATTCTCCGATATTTATGGAAACATTATATCACACTATATAAAACTTATGAAAAATAACTATTACTGTAATATTTAGCAGAAAGAAGAAATATTATTTATGGAAACTTAATATCACACATAATTTATTATGGATGTTGTGATATTGGAGATGTGGCTTAAGGAAAATGTAATTGGAATTTATGTCACATTAACCTTAATCTTGTATGTAATTTATCTTCTGTGTATATATACTTCCTGTAATAGAGAAATTATTGTCGTTTTTCTATTGTTGTACAAAAATTATAGATCGAGAAGAAAATCTCAGGTGATTCAAACAGTTTTTTTTTTTTGCTTTAAAAAATTCTACAGTTTTTACCTTTAAATCTATTAGCTCTAACATAATATACTCTCACCATGAATTCTTTTAAATGATTATTGTTCTTGGGTAGTTATTTCTTTTTCTCATTTGTTGATCATCTTTTATGATTGTTTGTGTGGTGCTTTAATTTTGTGGTGTAGGTTCGTTGTTTGCTGGCGTGTTCCTTAGATCGTTGTTTGGTGAGATGTTCATTTTGCTGATTTTCTTTAGTGTTTTAATGGATTGTGTTTATACCTGATTTGAACATTAATTTTAAACTGAGGGATAGATGGATGAAGTGAGTGGTACGTGTTGTTGGGGTTGAGTTCAGCGGTACCTTTGGCTTTGGATTAGTATTGATCTGATTCTTCTGGTAAGTTTGTATGGGAGTGGTCAATTCTTCGGATTATCGCTTTAGTTATTTTATTCGGTTTTTTATAAATTTTTCAAGTAAGGTATTTAATGTTCTATAGTCTAGGCAATGATGAGTGTATCCAAGCAGTAAAAACAAGCGTTTTTAGATTTTGCTTTAAGATTTTCTGACAGAATACTTTTTCCTAATTGGGATATCGTTGATCCGTTTAGGGTTTTAACATCTCTAATATATTTTTAGATTCGTCAACCAAAGAATGATGTTGGATTATGTTGTAATTTGCATTCGATAATATTTTTGAATAATAAGTATATTTGATTTTCTTACTCTTCAAAAATATGTGTTATTGAAAAACGAAATAGATACTTTTAAATTTTGTTGTTGAAAATTTGTGAGAAAACCTTACGGCTTCTCTCCGTTATTTGAAAAATTTGGGATGATAACAATACATTTAAAATTCTAATTTTGGTTTCTAATTATATTTATTAATAAGTAAAATGAATAAAAGAGAGATATAATTATTATTTTGATAAATTTTGATGTGTGTTTTTAAAGAATAACATATTCATATTCATATTTATCATGACGTTTATTTTGTAATAAAAAAAATTTGTACATAATATGAAAAATATTTATGCTCTTATCGGAGTGCGTTTTTGAAATTGTTAGGCGATTGTGGTTTTGCATGTGAAAAATATACAGTTATAACATACATAGAAAGAAGCTGAAAAAATATTATATCCAAAAACAAATGAAAATAGATAGAAATTTTTACATCTAGAAATGAATAGTAAAAATGAATTTTTTTGTAGAATATTATATATTAAATTAATAGAGATAAGAATTAAAATTATTACTTTGAATATTTTAAGTTTTTTAAGAAAAAGAAAAATTAGAAAAAGAAGCTGGAGGAAGACACAATCAAGAAAAAAAAAGTTGGAGCGAACTGAAGTAAGGTGGAACGAGTAAAGCGAGTGGAGGCTAGATGAAGTGAGCAGAAACGAGCATATACCAGCAGATGTAAACAGAGGCAAGAACAAGGAAAAAGAAGCAAACACAAGCAAAAAAGAAAGCAAGCAGAGGCCAGCACAAGGAAGAAGAAGTAAACACGAGAAAGAAAAAGCGAACTGGAAATGAATTTATATTTTAAAATTTTGTAGTTGAAGATCTGTGAACGAGTTTACAGTTTTTCTCCATTATTTTTAATGGGATATTAACAATCCAATCAAAATTTTGGTCTTGATTTCCAACTATATTTTATGATAAGAAAACGAAATAAGAGATAGAGAGAGAGAAAGTTATTAATTGGATAAATCATAGGAGAAATTGCTGATTATAACCTATTTTCTCTTTTAGATAGAAAGTAGACCTCAAATTCAAAGTCAAACAAAACTAGACCCCAAGTGTAGTGAAATTACAGTTGACACTCTAGTGAACAAACAAAAAAAGAAACTGGAAATGACAGCGCAAATCCTGGGAAGTCTCATGTTGAAGTCTTCGAGGTTAACTTCATTTGATGTCTAATAATTATACATTTAGAGAAGTCTACTCCTTAACTAGATCTTAAATTTTAATTAAGAAAATTATAAAAAAAATTATTTGATCAAATTAATGATCGAATAATAACCACATAGACTAATTGCATCCATATAAAATAAATTTTCATAGAAATGAGTTAATTTAAACTTGTAAATGTTAATTAGATTAGAAAATTTTGATTTAGGGTTTTGTTAGGTAGACTTCTAAGAAGTCTCTTAAATAGACTTGTAAAGAAGTCTACTTTTTAATGACATCTTAAATTTTAATTATAAAAATTATAAAAATTTATTTGATAAAACAGTATGTATACATTACAAATATTATGAAAATATCATCTATATAAAATACAATTTCATAAAAATGAGGCAGTTTAAAACCAACAAAAGTAAATTAGGTTTATAGTTTATGATAAATAGGTGAAAATTTCTAAATAGATAGATACGAATGTTTAGGTTTAGATAATGGTTAGGAAAAACATAAATATTTTATAAATCAAATTTTATGGTTTGGTAAATGATTTAAAATTTATATTTTTAATTATTTAAAATATAAAATTATGTATATATTAAATGATGTTACAAGTTTTTATCCAAATAATTGATTTAGAGTTTATATAAAAGTGTAATATTCATTCAAGGTATATTTAGGGTTTAGGGTAAAGCAGACTTCATTTTAAAATCTAAATTTCAAATTATTAAAGGCGGGAAACAAAAAATAAGTAAGCGGGAAACAAATTTTTTATTACATTACCAAAACATAACCTAATGTAGATATTTTAGTTATATATATATAAAAAAATACTAAAAAATCCTAATCAATCTCCGCCGCACTCCTTTTCTCTTGGGCCTCTCTCCCTCCTCTCTCCTCTTTCAACCAAACCCTCCTTCTGCTGAAGTACACTGATGCCGTCTATGCATCTTCCTCTGCCGTCTTTCTCCACTGTTTTCTTTTCTTTCTCCACCGTCTCTGCATCTCCGGGATGAAGCGTGGCCAATGGAGAAGTTTCGTGTTTGGACACAGAGATAACGACGACGACGGAGAAGAGAGATGGAGACAAGCAAGAGAACACGGAGAAATCTCCTACGAGGCCGAGCTTGATGACTTCTTCTCGGCGGTGGACAATTGAGTGCTGCATGATATCCACTCTTCTTCACAACTTCTTCCTCGCGTCTCCCAAAAACCCTACTTCCCATAAGCCACCTGACACATTCTTCCTCGCTTCTCGCTGTGACTTTGAATGTTTTAAGTCTTTTGGTCTTTTTCGAATCCTCTTCTAAGTCATGTTTTAATTAAGCCAAGAATGAAAGATTTATTACTACTTTTACTGTTTTACAGGTGAGGAATGGAAATACAGCACAAAAGCAGAAGTATTTGCCAAAGTTACGGTTTCATCTGAGCTTGTTGCAGATTCTTTCCACCGGGCTTACAAGACTACTTCTTATTAGTGATTATGAATGGATGAAAGACTGATATTCACCACAAATATGTTTGTCAACTTTTTGATTTGTTTACTTTTCACTATGTGGAGAAGATATTTTTCAAAAGAAAATGGCTCTTTAAAGTTAAAATTGGTTTTGCCATAAATGTATGTGAATTTTCTGTGGTATGATGTATTATCATGCAGTTTTTGGCTAAGGTTATATAGTAGACTTTTATTAAAAGTCTACCACGTAGACACCAAAAGAAATTTACTAGTTATGACCAAAGTGTCTAATTCAACCAAAAACTTGATTGTTTTATAGAAATATTACATAATCATGCCAAAAACATATAGATGAAAGCTTATAGCCTAACTGTAACACCCGGTCCTCCAAGATTCTCATACCAATCTTATCAACACATATTTCCAAATCTAATTCCTTTAATAAACTCTCAAATCCAAATATCTTACAAACCGTTTAGAAATACCAAATGAAATCTAAAACAACTTGACTCCAGTTTTAACAGAAAGTTTGAAGAAACATAAAAGAACACCCGTTGTTCCACCAAAAGCTGGCACCACACCAGTACTTCTACTTCCGCAACTCCTCGTTACCTGCAAGAAAGAGGAGTGAGTAATCGGATTACCCAGTGAGAACAGGTCTTGGAGACCCACTGACACTTCTCATGTACACAATCAACAAGCACAAAACATAGGTTAATACCACCTACAAACATCACCTCAAAAGAGGCATTCAAGTATCAAACAAGACCCCTAGACTCTCTACTCTAACCACTCGTGCCCTAAG
>KE153892.1:4792-26007 GCA_000411075.1 Sisymbrium irio
TGTAAACGGAGGGAGTATTTTATAGGAAAGCTCTTTTGTTAAAATCTTGATTGATTATAAAATTAGTTTTCTGCAAAACCAGTTTTCTAATTTTCCGGGAAACAAAACTTGATTGGATAGAAAATTGTTTTTAAAGAAACAAAAACCAAAAACTAAAAAAGAAACCGAAAACAATCAAGCTCCAAATCTAAAAATCCTACAAACTTTTTTTAAAACAATTGGTTGGGTTTTAGCACATGATTTTAGCTTTAATAAATATATATACAGTCTCAAAAATTACCAATCATGCTTTAAATTGATTTTTTAAACTATAACTTTATTACAGTCCCTACAACCAAACAACAATTAAAGTTAATTTGGAGAATCTAATGATGAAATATAACTTTATTTTATTATAATTGGTAAAACACTTTTTTAATATTATATGAAAATGTATAAAATAAAAATTTAAAATCTAAGAACTCCTTAATAACATTTTCTTTGTCAATTGCTTAAGGTACTCATGCATATCGGCCACCTCTTTGCAATATTAGAGTTGGTGTTTCCTCAATATAAGTAGCAGCAGATTTCACCATCAAGTTCACGCTCTGATCAGAGGACACCTGACTAAAACAGAAAGAACATGTTTTAGCATATACAATACCTTGGAAAATAATAGATGTTAGTATTCTTGAAAAAGATTTCTAAACATGTAGATAATTTTTCTTCACTCTCGTATCATTGCTGTCAGCCTTTGAACCACTGCAAGTGCCATCTACAAATTACAGCCAGTGATATCATTAAGAATTGGCATGATATACCAAAACAGATATGGTTAATGCCGATTGAGACATACCAATTTCATCTAAACCATTCTCTTTACTCTTTGCCTCAGGTTTAGTCTCGGAGGATTGCTTTCAAATTCAGTATATGTTTGCTTCAGCGGTGGTGAAGTACGTGGAGATGGTGTTCCAACTGAAGCATATACTTTTTCTAGAAAATATCAACATTATAGATTAAAATTTCATGATTCATAAATGAAACTCAAGGAGATAAAAGAAGGATCACAGTTACTTATGGATATTACTTATGGGGTTATGATCCGATGAATACCATCATTGATAACATCAGATCTCTTCTTTCTGAATTCTCGAGTACACAACAACAAAGACATGATGATGAACCAAATGAAAAACAATGAAGCATGTAGACACAGAAAACAACGACGAAGATAAAAAAAAGACAAATGGAAAAGGAGAAAGAGAAAAGTTTAAATATTATTAGAAGTTATGGATTAGTTTAAAAAATCAGTTTACCTAAGTTGAAATCGTGGGATCATGTGAGAAATAATAGGGATTTTTTTTTTACATGGAAAATGTATAAATACATTTCGGTTAATAAACTATTTTTTGACATTTTAAGTTTTTCTGTATTTATGTTTTTTATTCTTTAATTAATAAATACATGATACGTGGCAAAATTTTATTGGTTAGGTGATTTGTGATTTATAGAATAAAGATTATATATACATGCTATGATTATTATAGATCACAACAGGTTACATGTATACTTATAGATACACATAGGTACATATTTATGACTCTTTAGATATTTCTACAATGATATACAGTGTAAGAAGAGAAAAAGATCACAATCAGCCTCACCTTTATCTATATCTGAGAAAACAAGTAGGAAGGATGTAGATCTGATGCTCACTACTCAACACCTTTTGGATCTACAAATCAAGGGTTGGTTTCCATTCCAAACCAGAGATGAAAGATGTAGAAAAGGAGATACAACGAAGGAGAATCATAACAAGGGGTTTAGGGTTTCCTTGTCCTCACTAGTAGCTAGATCTCGACGAAAAGAGAAGAAGACTCCAGAAAATGCCTAGATGGAAAAGAAATTCTCAGGGATCTCCTCTCTGGTGGCTACTCAACGGAACTTTGGTGACCAGAGGCAGCTCCTCCTTGGCTAGTGGCTGCTAACTCTATAAACGGGCAAGAATTTGCTCCTTTTTATTTTATGGAGAAGTGACTAAGGTGTAGATCCCTTTTATAAAAGAAGAACGGGAAACCCCTATATCATTATCTGCATGGACCAAAATATCACCAGCATGCACTTTATCTTCTACTAATGGACTTGGGCCCAGGATCTGATAGACCCCTAAGCTTTTCCTTAGAGCTCTTTACCAATTTAGCTAAAAAACCTGGTGTACTCACGGTTTGCACTTCTATTGACCAAAAAATCTGCATATGACTTTGATACATTGAGTGTCGGACACCCTCCTTCTCGTGTCTATTTTTCCTGTTTCTGAGTAATTGCCTTCTCAGCTCAGTCTTATTTGTGATCTACCCTATTGATATCTTGTTGAACCACCACCATCGCTGCAACTATATAGACCCTCACCATCGCAACTCCTTGCTTCACCACTATAATTTTTAATATTTTCAGTTAATATCATAAGTATATGTCTATTTCAAATGGGAGCATATAAGGAGACTGTTAACCGATTAATAATTTGTTATCTGAAAGCATGTCGAATACTATAAATGGCAAGTGCAAGCATATAAGGTCTCTGATAACCGGTTTGTAATTGTATTATATGAAAAGTATGTATAATACTATAATTAATAATGGTATAAAGAAGTAGTTAACCAGTTAATAATTTTATTATATGAAAATCTGAAAATATTGGTATTGTATGTTTCTATTGGTTATATTATTTTGAAAATTATGTGGTGATGTCTTTGTGATGATATGTATGACATATATTCAGAATCAACGCAGATCCTCTCGCTATTTTTGGTGAAGAATTTATAAGTTTTATTTTTATATGGATGAGAAAGGATTAATGAAAAAAGAAAAACGAACTAAATAATTATTGGTTAGATAGTTTTTTTTCTACAACAAAATAAAAACATGCTAAAGAAAAATAAATATCCAGACTGGAAGAACAAAGTCAATGTAAACAATCTCTGAAAGAAACGTCTGAGCGCTCAGTGCCAATTTGTCCGCCTTTGTGTTTTTGTCCCGTGGAATAAGTTTGATAGTAAAAGTGTTTTTATCTGAAATTCTTCTAAATGAATTAAGAATGAAGGCCACTCTTCAGGATTAACTAGCATCTTTACTAAATCAGAACAATAAGTTACATACACTCCACGGCCCTAATTAGAGCTTTAAATTCTGAATGCAAAGGAGTGAGATTACAGCGGATTCAGAGTCCCCATCATTATATCAACCTCCCTATTCTTGCTACTGAACCAACTTTATCCTGAGAAACCGTCTGAATCCTTCCAGACTCCGTCTACATAACACCAACAACCATCGTGTACCTCATCCTCAGGTTAGATAGTTAAATATGATGTTAATTTTGTATATACATTGCAAGTGCAGTTTTCTATTTAATTCTCTTTAATTTTCATACTATGATATATTTGATGATTTTCTATATTATTTTCAGTTATTATTGTTTTGGTTTTCATTTAAATACATTAAATGGTCGAAAATTCATCGGAGTATTTTCAAAAGATTACTGAAACATTTATTTCTGACAGTGATTGTGGTCAGTATTACTGATGGATTTCCCACAAATAGTTATTTCAGAAACGTAAATGCCTACTAAACTTTGATAGTCGAGAAACAATTGGAAATTCTAATTTCCAACCAACTTCTGATTAACATGGCTGTCGGCTATGACTCTTTTTGTGACAATTCATTTTTGTTTGTCAAAGTGAAAACTTCATATTAAAATAAACGGCCTAGCCTAAAGAGAAAGATAAAACATACAGAGCAGACTTTGCGAGAGTATCCGCAGGCCCATTAAATTTTCGAGGAATAAAACTAAAATAAGTAGACATAAATTAAGAGGATAGAAATTCGATGTCCCAATAGATTCCGTAGATTTCAACGGGAGGAAGTTTCGAATTGATTGCTCTGATAAGCACTTTGGAGTCTGAATTAATGCAGATATTGGTGATGTTGAGGGATCTAGCTTGATAGAGAGCAGCTCGGACGGCTAGAGCTTCGGCGATCAGCGGTGAAGCGACTGATTGTTGAAAACATGGTCCCCCTATTGTCGAGAGGGGGTGATTGTTGTGAGAAGATCCAGGCGAGACCAGCTTCTTTTGTTGATGGCTTCCAAGAGGCGTCCTTATTGCAGATGGTAATCGAATCTGAGTGTGATCGTGGTAAGCAAAGGGTTGCTGGTGACACTGTATCCTTGGCCGTGTTTGGGAGTGAATTGTGCTTCCTGCCATTCTTTTCCATTGATGATTGCTAGTTGTAGCGAGTCTTCCACTGTGATAATCCTATTTTTAAATATTAACTTATTCCGTGCATTCCAGATTGACCAGCAGATCCAAGGATAAAGGCTTCCAGAGAAACCAGTTGGTGGTAGGCTCGTAAAAATGGTTGATTCCCGAAAGAATTCGTGAAAGGTCTGGAAGTTAGTGGAATCAACAGTTCTTTTGAGCGGGCTTTGTTCCCAAATAGACTTTGGAAACTGGCACTGGAGAAACAAGTGTATTGTTGTTTCAACTTCTCCACATCTAATGCAGGTTGAGAGATCTTCACATCCTTGTTTCTGTAAATTTTTACCAATTTAGAGTGCGTTCTGTAGTATTTTCCTGCAGAATAGCTTTAGCTTCGGAGAGAAATTTCCTGACCAGAGTTGTTTGTGCCAGTCGATTGAGGTATTTTCCAGGACTTCAGTCTGATCAGATTCAATTTCTTTTGCCGCTACAAGATAACTTGATGTGGTCAGATACAGGCCATTAGAACATACGATTCTGCAGCTCCCAAAAGGCTCGGTTTGATTAGGAGGATGTCTTGGTCGAAGTCTGGTAATACTTCTTTGATTTCTGAGCCATTCCACTCATTCAACCTCGGAGAATTAGATCAGAGAAACCATATCTTGTTGATCTTCTTTGATAGGGCCGTGAGGGAGGAGTAACTGTGTGGAAGATATGCAGAATTCTTTCCACACCTTTGTAGTTAAACCATTGCCAATAGCTTTGCCTAAACCTCGAGAAAGGAGGTCTCGTCCTAAAAGTATGCCTCGCCAGCCATGTGAGCTGGAGTGGGCGTTAGGAACCATGAGAAAAGGCTTGCTTTGGCAATATTTACCAAGTAGAATGCATGCAAGGAGACTTGATGGTTTGGTAAGGATGTGACACACCATATTTGCTAAAAGGGCAGTGTTGAAAGCTTTTATATCGCGAAATCCCAGTCCTCCTAACAATTTCAGTTTGGTAAGTCTACTCCATGGTATCCAGCATATTTTTTCGTTTTGATGGATTTGAGTCCCACCAGAACCGTGTGAGAACTGACTGTATTCATTTGTAGAGGCTTAATGGTATCTGAAAGCAAGACATGGCATATGTCGGGTATTGAGCAAAAGAAAGAGAACCTGTCCGTACAGGTTCGTGTGAAGCTTGTTGTTCAAGGATCATCCAGGCCGTGTAAAGCAAGCAACAATGAACAAACGTGAAAGGCATTAGGCTGTGAGGGTTTTACGTTTCTAGAGTCACAAGGGAAGCTTCTACATGTAGAGTAAACCACAAAGAGCCGTTACGCACAAAGAGAGAAGTAGTCACAGGTAGGATTAAGGAAGCCAGCCGTTGGTGGCAAGTCACTTTCAGCATTGGGATCTACCTTATCTCCTTTGTCTCAACCACAAATGTCCTTGTCTAATGTGATCTTCTAGTCTGTGTAATAGTCTATAAATGTAGCTGTAAATACAATTGTACAAACTCACTTAAGGAAATATACTCACCCTTAATTCACTCTCTCTTTTCATTTCATAAATCAAGTCTTATATTCAATCCTGTAAATCCAAAAATCTTTCTTTAAATTTCATCGGGATGGTTCGAGCGCTGCTTTCAACATTATTATCTTCCCAGCACTGGAAAGGAAACGCGACGACCACCCTATAACACACTGCTTAATATGATCGATTATCAAGGCAAATATGTCTCATTTCCTTCTGCCAAAATGCTCCGAGGACCCAGGTATTTCCCCACTCCACCTTCTTTATCTATTCCTAGACAAAGCTTTATAGATGCTCGTAATTCTAGAAGATTTTGGAAGAGAAAGAGATTGATGATTTTCTTGCATTTATAGTCTGTTCCGACGTCTCTTCATACTGTTTTAGGATTAACATAAGTGCATTGCAGCTCTGAAGATTAGCTTTGAGGAAGAACATAGTATCATCCACAAATAGCAAGTGGTTAACTCTTGGATTGTTCTTTGCAACTTTCATACCCGATAGATGATCACTTTGTTGCGCTTTTGAGCACAGACCCGAGAGTACCTCTCCGCAGAGTATGAAGATGTAAGGGGAGAGAATATCTCCTAGACAGATGCCTCGTTCTGGGATGACATTGCCAAAGACTGAATCGTTAACCAAGAAGGAGTAGGAGACTGTAAACAAGCATTGACAGATCCAGGTAACCCATTTCTCGGTGAAGCCTGGAGTTTCAAA
The DNA here is from genome assembly GCA_000411075.1 of Sisymbrium irio. Classification (NCBI taxonomy): domain Eukaryota; kingdom Viridiplantae; phylum Streptophyta; class Magnoliopsida; order Brassicales; family Brassicaceae; genus Sisymbrium; species Sisymbrium irio. Next base: position 11,256 of record KE153892.1, read on the forward strand.
CACTTTCCTTATGAAAAGACCATTGTGCATCTCTTTTTTGCAGTAGATACCTTGAGGAAGTGAAGTACTGCATGTGTTATCAGGGCGTTGTCGGAGATGGCTCTATCTGGGACGAAGGCAGACTTATTTTCCGAGATCAGATCATTCAGAATCGGTTTTAGCCTGAGTGGAAGCAATTTCGAGATAATCTTGTTGTACACACTACAAAGAGCTATATGCCGATATTCAGTGACAAGTTTGAGGCTCTGAACCTTCAGAATGAGTCTGACATGTGTTTTCTTATGTCTGTAAGTAAATTCTCGGTCGTGAAGAAACTGTGTACTTCATTGATGGTTGCTTCTCCCACAGCATCCCAGTTTGCTTGAAAGAAACTGGTTGAGAAGCCATCCGGTCCAGGAGCTTTATCCGGTGGATAACAGCAAATAGGGCAGTCCTGTTTCCAAAAGTGAGGGTAACACAATCAGAGCTTCATTTGCTGAGTCATAGACTCCGAGTTAGGGCATTTGAGATTGTAGAGGTTTTGGGATTTGTATTTTGAGGTATAGAGCTTCTGATAGTACAAAGATATCTCCTATGCTATTTGTTCCTCCTCGTAGATTAAGATACCGTTTTGGTTCTCTAGGAGAGAAAGCCTGTTGTGGGCCTTTTGACCCTTTGAGACTGCATTAAAGTAGCCTGAATTTTATCTCCAAGGGTAAGCCAGAGTTGCCTACTTCTCTGCTTCCAGAACTCCTCTTCGACCGTATAGCTTTTAATAATTCCTGATTTAGAGTCTTTAGGAGGGCTTTGTCTGGATCCAATTCTGCCATTGTCAAGTCTAGATCATGTTGTAGTTTTTCAATGGTCTTTTTACTATTTAAAGATTTTTCCCGGCTCTAACGAGAGATTGTCTTTCTGCAGTTTGATAGCTGTCTCTCCACTGAGAGGGCAGGGTTCTCGTTCCAAACTTATTCCACAAAAGTTTGCACTTATTCATTGTTTCTCAATCGTCTATCAAATCTGAACAGTCTCTGGTTTTTCTTTTTTGTAGTATCGAAGATGGATATTACGGGGCGATGGTCGGAGCCTTCAAAATGCAGATAGTGGCATCGGCTGCTTGAGAAGAGGTCTGACCAGGAGGTATTGGACATAGCTCTGTCCAGACGACAATGTACTAGATGGGAATGTCGGCGTTCTCTCCAGGATAGAAAATTTCCAGCGTGCTGAAGATCAAACAAATCACTTTGAGATAGGAAGCTTCTGAATGCACTGAAAGATCCTTCAGGTCTGGTCACTCCCCCGGTCTTTTCTGAGTTATCAATTATCTCGTTAAAATCCCATGTGAGATACCAGGGTGTGCTTCTGGTTTAACCTATTGACGTGAGTTGATCCCACATTAGTTGCCCTTTGCCATATCTGGTTCTCCATAAACAAACATCGCATGGAAAAGATTTCGTTTATGTTTGATGTTTGTGTCAATCACATTGTGCGACGATGATATAACTTAAAGCTTTACTTCTTTTCTCCAGAATAAAGCTAGTCCACCGCCACTTGGACTATAAGGGGGAACAAACATGTACTTATCAAAGAGCATCCAGCTGAGCTCTTTTAGGATGAAGTCGTCCGAGTTTTTGGTTTCCATGAGGAACAGGATGTCAGGAGATATGCGTCAGTGCAACTCCCGGAGACGCTGGATTGTTGCAGGGTTCCCCAGCCCACAACAATTTCAGCTAAGGACTGGGATCTCACCCTTGCCGGAACTGGAGGTAGTGTAGGATTTATAGTGGATGGTCAATGGGCTGAGGACACTGTTGCTCGTCACTGAGAAGTGTTTTGACTTAAGGCTCTCGCAGGTGACTGGGAGATATGGGCCATATTGAGCTTCCCATGACTTTCCTTTGTTTTGTTGGTCTGCCTCTCTGTTTTGGTTCTATCTCTTGCGGAGGGATATAGGAAGAGACTTCAATTGGGACCTCTTGAAGTATAGGTCTGTGTCTAGTGTCATTTGAGACTCTTGCATTTGGTGCAGCCTCGATGATATTTGCAGCTGTTTCCTCCATTAAGAAAGATAGTTCTCCGTGGAGGACACATTGTCTTCGGGCCTCCCTTTCTATTGGATCAGCACAGTTTTTGTACTGGAGGGTTACCTCACGTAGTTCCTCCATTACCTCTTCCGTAGATGGTAAAGGAGGTTACTATGGCAATATTGGTGAAGATTGAAAGTCGTTTAGTATAAAGTTTCTTTCAATATGATTTCGTGAGGATTTTTTCGTGGCTGGATGAGTATTCTCCCGAGTTTTCTGCTCAGCGTGTTGATCTGTCGTATGATTGATTTTTTCTCGCCATTGAAATTGTGGGAAAGCTCGTGTTGGTCTGACAGGTTCACAATTTTTCGGTTTGTTACTCCTGTTTGTTGTATAAGTTGGAGATGTATAATTTAAATCCTTACTCTTAGGCATTTGCTGATGGGTAGATAAGCTTGTATGATGCCCCATTGGAGATAGGTTGTTATGCAGAGGTCGAGCTCTATTCAGTCCAGATGAGATCCTCTCGCCAAAAGGACGACCGTGACGATCTAGACGCTGATAGAATTCAGTATCGTGAGGCTCCTCTCTTGGTCTGGAGTAATGCTTAGCTGATCGAGAAATTTCAGACCGAGGGTCCTTGAATCGATCTTGTAGGCTGGATTTATCGGCATCTCTAGCTATTGGATTCGAGTACTCTGTCTTAATTTTGGTGTTGAGTTAAGGAGTTAGCGGGTAGGCGTGCCGCTAGATGTGAGAGTCTGAAGCAGATGGAGCAATGTCTTTCAAGGCCTTCATACTCAAATGTAAGAAGGCAGTCTTCCCCTGAGGCAAACTCCACTATTGATTCTTTAATGAGATGTTTTAAGCCATTCCTCAGATTTCTGACTTTAACTTCTGCCTTTGAAATCTCGTAGGTCTCCATATGGTCAAGCTCGTGGCCGATGTTGTATAACATTTTTTCGTGCCAGTAATGGAAAGGCAGCCTTTTGATTTGAACCCAAAATGGGATCTGGAAAGGAAAATCCACCGAGATAATGGGCTCCCCACCTTTGTAAAATGACCAACCATCGATTGAATTGGTATGGACCGTTATTAAAGACTCGAAGCAGGTCTTCAGCCGAGTCAAACCGGTATTGGAAGCAGTTGTAGCCTAGGTCAGAGCTCGTTACCTTGCTTTTCAAGTTCCAGCGTTTCGGAAGAGAGGCGAGAAGGCTTTTCATTCGTTGTTCAAGCGGATTTGTTAGTCTACCGATTAGTGTGAGTTGGTTTAAGTTGATAAGATCTGAAGTATCCAACTCAGGTGCTTTGATGCGTTTGCGATGTTGCTCGTGGGTGTTGGATACTAAACTTTTTCTTTTTTTCTGTAGCAGATAGTCGGTATTCCATTGTGTGGATGGAGAGAATGTGCTGAGGTGGTTCTTATGAGATCAGGCGAAGATACGCGGGTTAGCAGAGGTTTGATGTCAAAACAGAGAGATTACACCACTCTAATGAGGAGTAACCAGTCGACTCAAAAGCGGGTGAAGATTTAGATGTAAACTGTTAGGTAGCAAAAACCACAAGAGGAAGATAGAAAAAAGATTGCTAGTTTAATCGAAGTGGTAAACAGGTTAAAATAGAAACCGCTTACCATTTTAAAAGTAGACCCGCCGATCCGAGTCAGGGGTAAAACCACGGTTTCGCAGAACCAAAGGTAAGTTACCAGGTATAACTTTCCAAAATGGGGTTTTTGGTAGGTGAGAAAGTGACTTAATCAAATAGTTTTGATAAAAAAAACTACGTAAACAACTGTGCCTGGGAGAGAAAAATGTTTACACGCGTATGCGTTATTACCTATTTCTCTTATTCTGTGACAATTCATAAATATTGTAAACTTTATGATAATCGGTATTTAAACTCATAGGATAACAAGTCAAAAACAGCAACTTTTCTTCGGTAGTGTAACTCTGCTTCTATACAGATAATGAATGAAATGTTCACTCTTTGCAGTACGCTACGACAAAACAAAAACAAATTGACGAAGAAACATAAGAAAAAAAGATCAAAGGGCAAGTGTAAATGTCATAGACAATCTAAATCTTGTTTGGTAGCCATGTGAAATCATATATCAAACACTTGATCAAACTTAGAGCTATACTCTTTAAAGACTTAAGATAATAAATATAAACCAAGAAATGTCCAGTTTTGCAAAGAGATCCTCCTCCTCTACTTCTGACTGCTGCTGCTGCTGCTTGTACTCTTCTTTTTAAGCAGGTTTCCAAATTTCCGGAGCAAAGGTTTCTTCTTTTTCATATGTTGTTCCTTTAAGAGCAGACTTCCAGAGTCTTCTGTGTGGTCTGTTGAAGAGAAGCCATTGCTGAACTGATCCAAGTTCTCACTACCTTCTGCTTTCGACTCAACTTCCTCTTCCACAGAGTCAAGCTCGGTCTCTCTCTCTGCAGATGCTTCGCTTTTTTCAATCTTGTAGCTCTCCCACATCTTGAATTCAGGCTCCACACCATCTTTCTCTATTTTTCCTTCTTCAACATTATGAGCTACTCTATGAATTGCTTCTCTCTCACCCATCAAATGTTTATCAATTGCTTCCATGGGAGTTTCTTGTACCACATGTTCTCTGCTTCTGTCATGAAACAGATCAGTCTTTGTCTTTTCCTCCGCACTCCCAGAGCCATTTACTTCAGAGAACTGAACTACGTCATAATCGTTTCCGATGCCATTTGCAAGTACTGATATCTCTTTGGTGGGAGAGGCTTCCTCTAGCAGCTTTGATAACTCCTCCACTTTCTCAAGAGAGGCAGCTTCTCTGCTCTTCAGCTCATCATTATCCTGCATGACAGTCTCTAACTCGGTCTTTTTGCCAAGTAAACTCTCTTTCAGCTTCGACAACTCCTCTATTTTCTTTGCTGCTAATGCATCACGCGTTTTAAGCTCTTCGTTTTCTTGAGTGACTCTTTGAAACTCACTTTCTTTCTCAAGCCAACTTTGTTCAAGATGTAACAAATCATCAATCTTTTCCAAAGAAGAAGTCTCCTTGGCCTTAAGCTCCTCGTTTTCACGAAAGACACTCTGTAATTCGTTCTGCTTGTCAAGCAAACTCCGCTTAAGTTTCGTCAACTCTTCAATCCTCTGAAGAAACGAGGCTGCTCCGGCCTTGAGCTTCTCGTTTTCAACGATCGCAGCCTTCAGTTCCGTTTCCTTAAGAAGCAAGCTGTGATTAAGACCTGATAGCTCGTCTATTGTCTGTAGTGATGAAACCTCCTTGGACTTCAGCTCCTCATTTTCGCAAACGACAGCCTGTAACTCGTTCTCTTTAAGGAGTAAACTTGTGTTGAAAGTAGATAATTCTTCTATCCTCTTTTGGGCTAGAGAGTCCTTGGACCTAAGGTCCTCAATCTCCACGACCATACCATGCAATTCATTTTCTTTATTAAGAAGATCCTCTTGCACCTTTGACAACTCCTCAATCTTCTTGAGATAAGCAGCCTCCCTTTCTTTGAGCTCCTCTTTTTCTTGAATAGAACTATGGAGTTTGGTTTCTTTAACAGCAAGGGTTTCATGCAACTTTGACAATACCTCAATCTTTTTAAGATAAGCAGACTCTCTTTCTCTCAATTCCTCGTTTTCCTCAATAACTGTCTGCAATTTGGTCTCTTTCTCAACTAAGCTTTCATTTAACAGTGACAACTCCCCAGCCTTCTTAAGTAATACAGTCTCTCTTTCTCTGACCTCTTTGCTTTCTTCAGAAAGTCTCTGCAGATTGGTTACGTTATCGACCAAGTTCTTATTCGTTGTTGATAATTCTTCAATCTTCTTAAGATAAGCAGCCTCCCTTTCTCTGAGACCCTCCATTTCTTGAATAACGTTCTGCATATCAACCAAGCTCTCATTCGCCTTTGACAACGCCTCAATCTTCTTCAAATGAGCAGCCTCCCTAACTCTGAGCTCCTCAGCTTCTTGATCAATGCACTGCAGTTGTCTTTCTGTATCAACCAAGCTCTCATTTGCGACCGACAACTCCTCAATCTTCTTAAGATAGGCAGCTTCCCTTTCTCTGAGATCCTTACTTTCTTGAGCAATGCTTTGCAGATCCGTTACGTTACCAACCAAGCTCTCATTCTCCACAGATAACTCCTCAATCTTCTTGAGATAAGCAGCTCCCCTTTCTCTGAGTTGCTCACTTTCTTGAGCAATGCTCTGCAATTTAGTTACTTTATTAACCAAACCTCCATTTGCCATTGACAACTCCTCAATCTGCTTCACATGAGCAGCTTCCCTTCCTTTCAGCTCCTCCGCTTCTTGAGTAATTCTCAACAGCTTAGTTTCTCTATCAACCAAGGTTTCTTTTACCTTTGACAACTCATCGATTTTCTGGAGTACAGAACCTTCCCATTCTCTGAGGCTGCTGTTTTCTGTAACCACATTGTTTAGCTCTTCTTCTTTGTCTAGTAAGTTCTCTTTCAGTTTCATGCTTTCAGCTTTTGCTTCGCCAAGTGTTTCTTGTAGATACTTTATCTCCCCCTCAGCTTCATTGAGATTCTTTTTCAGATTGGCTTCTTCCTCCTTCCTTGCACGTGCATTTTCTTCGCTTTCTTTGAGCAAATTCATCAACTTGCTTACTTCTTCCTGCAAAGACGATTTTTGTTCTTCTGATTTCTTCACACAACCCATCAGATCAAGCTCTTTCTGTTCCCACCCAGCCTTAGAGTTTTCAAACTCGCAGTGGTTGCTATCTAGACCACTTTTGAGACGATCAATTTCATTTCTTGCTTCCTCAAGCAATTTTTCATACTTTTCATTTGCCTCCTTTGAATCCAACTTCAAACTTTCCACCTCGGCTTCACGGCACTCGAGCTCCACTTGACATGACAAGAGCTCCTCCTGCGCTTTCGTTACTTCTGTAGAGGCTTCCTGAAAAGCCAACGTTACCTTCTCAATATCTTTCTTGCTCTTCTCTTCCTCCATCTTACAGCATTCCAACTCTACTGAAAGTTCTGTCTTTTCATTCAATAGATTCTGCATATTTAATGTCGCAGCCTTTTCATTGTCCAAGGCCTTAGCTTTTTCTTCTTGGGAGGTCTTAAGGTCAGATTTTATTGATTCAACAAATTTCTCCATCTCCAAAGCTTCTTCCTTAACGATGCAAACCTGTCTTCCAGATTCCTCGAGATCTTTTCTCTGCGCTTCAACTGTTTTTTTTAACTCCTCAACCTTTTGTTTTTGTGCAGCATTATCAGACTTCGTCTCATGCAGCAACTGATTACATTCAGCAAGCTGTTTCATAACTGACTCCATCGATTCTGAAGCAGATGTCTTCAATCTATTTGATTCTTCAACTTGTTTCTCAAGTTCATGAACCTTGTTCTTCCACTCTTCTGCTAATGTATTAGCACGAGATTCAGCCGTTCTCGCAGCTTCTAGATCAACGTTAAGCTGCTCAATTGATCCTTCTTTTTCTTTCATACTACTCTCAGTGATACTAACCTTGTCAAGCTCCTTTCTCAACATTTCAACTTCAGACTTCAGTTTAGAAATGATCTCATTACCTTCAATAGCTTCCTTCTCTTCCTTTGAACCAAGAAACGCCTTTAACCGTCCTAATTCAGAAGAAAGAATCTCAACCTTCTCAGCCTGGATTTCAGCAATCTTTGTCGCTTCCTCAGCGTGGCTTAGCGCCTTGTTTTTAGCATCAGCTGTCATAGCAAGCTCATGTTTAACCTTCTCGAGTTCTTCTGTGGTAGAGAGGAGAGCTGAAATGTCCAACGCATGTTGGTTCCTAATAGACTCTAGCTCGTTCCTCGACGTTTCTTCCTTCTTCTGAACGGCTTCAACTCCAGCCTGTTCCAGTTCAAGAGCTCGGAATTTCTCGACCTCGAAACTCTCTTCAGCTTGTTTCTGAGCTGCCAATGCCTCTCTAAGTTTCTCATTGGCTTCTTCTGCAAGTTTCTCGGATTCTTTAAGATCTTCTATGGCTTTAACTTTATCTTTCTTGAGCAATACTATTTGCTCCTCTGCTTTCTTTAAATCCTCCTGAATTTTATTCATTTGAGCTTGCAGCTCTGTTCCTTTCACCAACCGTGACGGTACTTTCTGAAAATATCAACAAGTTTAACACATAAGCCTTTTCTTTCACAAACAAATGAAAAACACTTTAGTGTTGGAACCAAAAGCTTTGTCAGATGCTTGCCTCTGGTGTAGGAACTCTAGAAGTCCGAGCAGGCTTTGAGTTAACTGTCTGAGGAGAACGGTCGAGTGAAAGACGAGTGTTTGGCGCCGGCGAAGATGAATTGCCATCGGATTTGGAACCATTGAGTTTACCTATTCTTGAAGGTGGTGGCGATGGTTTACTCCGAGGAGTCTCCATCAAACCGGTTCTATGATAAATGAACATATTACATATATGATCAAATACAATATCATTTAACGGTCCCAAAAAGCTGTTAAATCATGGTTCTTACATTTTACCAAAAACAGGAGTAAACAATTCACACTCTTCAATTAATTAAATTAACTACATTCCAAGCAATTCAAGAATCATAATTCAGCTCAAGTTAATAACCAAATGCAGATCTAATTATCAAATTCTCAGATCGTATTGCATTCACTAGATGACAAATGATACAAGAAGAAGTTCTCAACCAATGAATCTGGAGATCAGATTTTACATTTTTCAAAAAAAAAAATTAGATATAAGAATTGAAGTGAGTAATAGTACAAGAAATTGTTCAAAACATATAAATATTTAGATATAAAAAGTAAAAAAATAAGAGAATTCTATTACAAGTTCAAGATTATAAGTACCCGACAAACAAATAACGGTATAGAGAATCTCAGATCCAATTCTTACAAGTTCAAGAGTTTGGTAATAGAAAAAACATCAAAGAAAGAAAAAGAAAAGTACTCACTTGGTTCTTGAAGCCATTGTTTTACTGCAGAAGAACTTCAAAGAAAGGAGACGAAACGACGAATTGGAACACAGAAAGAGAAAGAACGGAAGATTAAAGCAAAAGGGTCTCTAAGTTTCCAGCATTGTTGCCAAAGAGAAGAGAGAAGAGAGATCGATTGTTACTCGCACAAAGTCTTGAACTTTAGCAGAAACAAAAAAAAAATGATTTTGTATATAAATGAAACTAAAAAATAAAAGAAGGAAGGAAAAATAATGAGTAAATGGGTTGCGCTGTCTCCATAGTGGTCACCCTCTCTCTCTCTCTTGCAAACCCTTTATTTTCCTTCACCGCTTTTCCTTTTTTTTTCATTAGATTCTTTTCAGACAAAAAGGATAAAAGAAGAATAACGTTAAGACTGTTCACTCCGGATAAAAGTTGGGTAATAATAATAGTGGTCAGAACCCATGATGGGTTTTAATAATTAATTTAATTATAAATTTTATAATTTATGAAATTTAGAACTCTTTATCTAATTAAATTTGTCATGCTCCCTTTTTGAAGTTCTAAAAACATTTTTTAGAAAAAAAGTTTTAAAAGTTCAATTATTAAATTTAAAATTTATGGAAGTTACAATAATTAAATTTCATAAAATTTATAGAAGTTATAAATTATTGAATTTCATAAAATTTAAACAAACATGACACAAAATATATTAAAAATAGAAATACAAATTTAAAATTTAAAATTTTAGACAAACATGAAAGAAAAGGATAAATAAAAGTTTAAATAAACATGACATAAAAACATATTAAAAATATAAATACAAATCATAAATGACATGTGCATACATTTGAGATAATATGAATTAGAATAACTGTACTAGCAGTAAAAAGAACCGTATTGTTATCTGGGACTAATTTGAGAATTTCCTTACAAGTCGGATGGCTTTCGCACGTCATCTTCAGAATGAACTGAACACTGCAGAACAGAATTGAAACATGCGTGAGGAACATGGAAAATCAATAGGACAATATGACCATGAATTAGAGTATCAAGCACAACATTCTTTTGCAGTATTGAATCGAACCTGAATGAAAAAATCAAGAAACAAGGGAAAAAGAAATGAGAAAGGTTGTTGTGCAGAGTCCCATGTAAACTATAAATTCAATGCTAAAAATAAATCAGGAAAGACGACAAGATATATGAATCTTTCACATATACACTAGTACATAAATCACAATCACAAAAACCAATTCAAATCTTTCACATACCACGACATATGATGTGAACACAACACACAGACTCTGTCAATCCTTATTGTGTTTTCCTATGTCTTGCCCAAAAAATCCTTTGCATATCACATTAGAACCCAGTATGAACCGTTTCAAAATTGGAACTAAAAAATTTCAATAAGTACAAGATGAGACACCAGTAAGTAACGCTCAGATTGACTAAAAAGATCAGCCAGAAGCTCATAAAGTAATCAGCTTTCTTTCCAATTTTACTTCTGCCATTTAGGAGTCTCAAACTCATATCAAGCTGCTAGGCAAGTGAAATCTACCCAAAGAAAAGAACGAAAGGAGTTTACTTGTAAAAGCGCTGCTAAAACAAACCTGTAAAGTGAAAAGCCGGTCTTCATATTGAACTTCCTTAGTCAAGAAATCGGCCCCAATGATCGCCTTGTACTAGTTGCTAAATTTCTTATTAACATATCTGAAAATCATGGTGTTAAAGTGAAACAAGAACACAAACAAATCTAACTCCAAAAAGGGCAGATTCCATGCTATAAAAACAGTCGTAAAACAGGAGTTTTCATTCCATATGCAGACATTTAACTCCATTCACAAACAATTAAGGATACTGATTCATCAAAGAGGTCTTCTCCACCCTGCAAAATTAAAAGTCCAATGAGTCTCAACTTCATTAAACATACCAAATACAGCTTTTCTAAAAACCACGACCAAACAATATCTGTTTCAGAACGTATTCACATCTCACCAAGAAGAAAACTTAAATCCCAAAAACAAGTTCTCCCTTTGATTGCTAATACAACACTGAATGATCTCTCATAAAGACTTTAACTTTATTGAATACGATAATACAAAGATTCAAGTATTCAACTTTCTTTTGCAAGAAGAGCAAAAAAAAACTGAACTTTCAGTTGCAATTACTCATACTGAGAGAAAACCACCAAAATGAAAGAATCAATACAAGGATTTAAAGAATCCGAACCTTGACGTGAATTCATTGACGGATTTGAAGGAGGAGGAAGCAGCGATCGACGACGAGAAAAAAGTATTTTGTGATAAACATTGACGACAACGAAGAGAGAGATGAATTTTTTTTTTATTAGTTATCCAATACCAACAGGCCACGTATGGGGTGTTTACCAGTTCTAAAAATGCTTTATTAGACTGTTTTATTTCATTTTTAATTTATTTTTAATGGCTTTTTTTTTTAGAACCTTATTAAAACCCTCCGTTGGAGATGCTCTAATTGTCCTAACATGCATCGAAAATCACAAACCAAAATGTACTCTAAACAAAAATGGACTGGATTATAAACGCTAATTCATTTAATAAAAATCACTTTCTAAGCCAGTATATATTTTGTATAATTGATTAATTTCCTGTTAAAAATGAACTATTATATTGTATTTAAAAAGTGTGAAAAAATATTTTAGTAAGAAGAACGTTGTTTATGGATAATTTTAAATAATATTAGAAATTTTGATTTTTCTTACAAAATTTAGAGAAAAAAATTAAATAGTTTGTTAAGATTTAAAAATCTGTTATAATTAAAATGTATAATTCAGATATTCCAATATTTTTTCTAACCGCCTTTGACTCCTTTTATTCGCTAGGATAATTTTGATTGGATACATAAAAATCCCAATGACTGGATCCAAAATGCACAATGGTAGATAATATGGATAGTTGGATATATACTAAATGACGAAATTATTCTTGGTAAAGGCTGTGAGTGAAGTGGCATGTGTGGACCAACAATTGGCTTTATTTAATAATGGAGGTGTGATGTATGGAGAGAATAAATCTCCAACGATCTGATTACGGAACTGTGTTTATTTTTAAGGAAAAGAGTAGATGTAGATCCATTGGAGTTGGGTCATGTGGACTTCATGTGCTCTAATTATTATTTTCGATTCCAAGTAGTAGAAAGAAAAGGAACAATCATGTTGTTCTCCCTCGTGTCGTATTGAGATCTGGTGTGTTTTCTTTTAATTTTGATGTGTACTACTTAGTAAATATAACCAGTACATTCGATTGTTTAAACTGGAAACAGAAAAAAAAAACTACAAAGACGAAATCTTCAGAGAGTACTAGTGCAACAAGCCAAATAGTTTTTTTTTGGGGTAAAATAACAAGCTAAATATTTAACTTTATAATTAACATGAAAATCAAAGAAAACAAAAGAACCCTTCACAAAGATGAATTTATTCGTCAATTCATGATCAGCAAAGGCTAACCAATCCAAAAATGTTGTTCGATATTTCACCCAACCCTAAACATTGGACAATATGTTTAGAGAAGATAAAGTCTTCTTAGAGCACTAGGATACATGACATGGTCCAAACTAATATTTGAGACTCCAAATGCATGGTGGTATTACATCTCACTCTCCAAACAAGAATTTTAAATAGTGAAATACATTAGGAAATTACCTTTTCCTTTGATAATGTTCCAATACGTTGTATGAATATCAAAAATATCGATATCATTTAAAGTTAATAGATCATCTTTGCATTTCTAGCGGATTTCGTTTTTCATCTGCATCACATTTAATTCAATTGTCAACCACATGTTAATTTGCCAAGCTACTTTATGAATTGACCTAATTTGGTATACTTGCTAACATTCACGTAAAGTAAAAACCTTATTATCATACTGCGATTCCAATCCGAAACTCTTGAGGAAAATTGAGGCTCCATGCCGATGATTCTGCCACTTGTGCCCTCTTTATCTTATACTTGAATACCTAATTCTGATTTTAATTGTTGTGACCATATAGTAGAGATTCACATCTTTTATGTGTGAACTTACGATTGCGAGTAGCTCTATGATTTTCTATTTTTCTTTTAAACTTATGGTTATCTAATACATTATGACAACAGCAGTAACAAGATATGTAATTTATGGAAAAATAATATTATAACGTGAAATCTCTGGACGCAGTGACGAACAACCAAACTGATACGAAGTCCTTACCTAAATTGTACTTGATCCCAGTTTCTATCATGATGACCAAAAAAACCAAACGAAATTCAGAAGACCTGTTTTGTTTTTTATTTTTATTTTGAACTTAATCAGAAGTTAAGCATTCGTTCTTATACTTTCTTTCCACCTGAATACCTAACGCGGCAATCTCACTTAGCTTTTTACGCATCCATTCAAACATGATCATTATTGAGAAAAAGACTGTTTTGATCGTTTGTGAAGATCAATCGTTTGCGTGACTTCTCACATCGAAAATACTCTTGACACTTACAAAACCTATCGAAACTTCAAGCCAACAATTCACACTGTAGCTGAGTGAAACTCGGCAGGTGGTTTAAAGACTGTACCAAACAAGATCACAAGCTAATTATTTCATTCCACGAGATGAAAACTATTGACATCTGAGATTATTTACATGACGTTTAAAGGAAAAAAAAAAAACAGGCTTATGAGGAGAGCTCTCACTCATAAATCAGTCGTCATATGAAATGTGAGGGCTGGTGACACAACCTGGTGCATTAGGATCCTCTGCACCGCAACAATCATAGAACTTGGCTGCATATGGTGGATCTTCTGGTCCCAATTCATAGTACCTTCATTGATCAACACACTTAATCAGAACAAGTAATAAAACAGATCCAACTTAGTCTAGCTAGTTCTCATTCGTTTCACACAATAATCAGAATTCATCAAAGAATAGTCAAATGCTTGCTATGTGGGTACGACAATGCGTGCAACAGAGAGAACTAAAAAGAGAATCACAAAAAAGGAAGTAAGTAAATAACCAAGGAGCCAGCTGAACACAACAGACTCATATGTAGCGTCCTAGACAAAGTTCGTGCTTACGATAACCACATCGAATGAGATCAATACCCATTTATTCATACCATTAACCTAGAGCTAAATCATTTCATCATTTAGCAGAACAAAATGTAGGGAGAATGTGTCATCATCAGTCTTTGAAAGTATTATAGGTTCAAGAGAAATCAAAATGTACCTCAAACGATGACAAAGCTTCATGATTATGCATATAGCACGACTATCTCATTGAATCTACTAATTAGAATTTAGAGCGGATTCATATGTTCCTTCTTCGACCAAAAGTAGCACAAAGCCAGGAACAGAGGATCAAATGATATTCAATAAGATGCATCTTCCTCACTAATTTCTTTATGTAGCAGAACAAACAATACGTAGAGCACAAGAAATCCTGGAAAATTATCATGAATTATGCCCTTCTCCTTAAAGCTCAATTATCTCATTTTAACCAACAATTAGCATTAGAACGGATCATGATTTTAGTAAACATAGTTGCTCCATAGGATCTTATTATTTGCAAAGAAGGTTAACATTAACAGTTAGTTTCTTTTTATTTTAATTTAATTAGAATGTAAAATTGTTGACAGTGAGGTTCGAACCCACGTCCTTACAGACAGGAACCTTAATCATGCGCCTTAGACCAGGCACATAACAACTTAACAATTTTCATAGCAACGAAATATGGCAAAAACATAAATGAACTGAAATGATTTCAACTTTCAAAACTATTCAACAGATTCTAATTAGAATAATTTCGCTGTTTTGAAATGAATTAATGATTTAACAGATTTAGGGTTTCAGAGGGGGG
>KE153892.1:59165-77525 GCA_000411075.1 Sisymbrium irio
TTGGAGTCAAAACGAGCTGAAATGACCGGTTTGCACGCCAGAGCACCTGCTCCCGAGATAGACGTTTTTGGAGCACCTGATCCAACCTCCTGAAGAAAATTAAGGAAACCAATTTTACCTAGTTTCTGACGTAAAACTAATAAAACAGAGACAGCCACCCTGATTATCTTTTATCACGTTTTTATTCTAGTTTTTGAGACAACTTGGCGATTCTTTTTGTAAGCTTTGGGAGAATATTTTTCTACAACTCTTGAGAAGAATTCTGAACCCAATTATTGCTTTATTATTAATCATGAATTGTTTTTCATCAATTGTTGTGTTCTCTGCTTCCATGGCTGAGTAGTTCTCTTTGCTAGATTAGGGCATTTTCAAGTGATTTCACGAGTTAGTAAACTGAATGCAAATAGGGTTTAATCTGATTATCTTCACCATCGTTAATCTTAATGCTTAAGTTGAATTGATCGATCAATCTGCGATCTTAAGTTATCTTATTCACCAAAAGTGTTATAAGTAGCTAAAAGAAACCTTGGTGAGTGATCTGTCCTTAGCCTGCGAAAGTTGATGCTAAGGCGGATTGTGAACATATTGAACCTGCTCATTAATGCTTGTCTCCAAATACTAGATTTAAACGACAGTTTAGAATGTTAGGTTGATAGATGAAGTTAGTAATTCGACGAAAGTGGATTATTATATGTTTATTTTTGGGTTCTAGATAATCTTAAACTGGGCCCTGAATAGTCATTCGGTTGCTCTCTCGGAAATCCTGTGAATTGCCCTGGTCTAGTGTTTGTCTTAATTGAATTTAATTCGTTTATTGATTAATCATTGTTACTTAAAACCAACAAAACCTATCATAACTCTCTTAGTTTTGTTCTTAATTCTCATAGAATCATAGTGCGACATTAATCCTCTGAAATCGAATCAAAAATATTACAATTATAAGATGTACACTTGCAGTAGAATAAAAAAGACAATTTCCAGTCTGTCAGATTCATTGTGATGTAAGAGCGAACAAGGAAGAACTTGAGATGGATTGAAAGGTCGCACAAAGGCTGCGGAAGACCTTTGATAATCCCACTCCTTTGGCCAAGGATATGATGCACTAAGACACCAAAAGGAGGTAGTTGTTTGTATATGACTCACCAAGCAACAAGAAATGTTCAAGACAATGAACAAATAGATTTCTCTAACAAAAAAAAGTTTTATCACAAAAGAGGTTCTGTATTATTCATGAACGAAATTATACATATATAGAAAAGAAATGACAAATAAAAGTCAAGGAAATAATTTTTTTATGGAAAACAATGCATAGAAAATGAAAAATGAAGACCAAGACTGAATTAATTGTGTTGAATGGCTCATCAACTCCTAAAATCCTTCTAGGCCTTGTAAAAAAATGAAATGGGCTTTTCTTATGGACTAAATTGTAGAAAATTTTAGTTTGTGGCTTCATTCAATCTGGTCTGATCAGAATCCTTCTTTGAATGTGCATATGTCTGAATTCGCGGGAACTGAAGATCACCCGATTTGAAAATGGCATAACTCTTTGATCTGAGCTCTTTTTTATCTGATTCTTCTTTGAGGAATTCCATAATTGAGTTGAGCACATTATCCAAATTATTTCATGCAAAGAAACATCGTGGTTGGGAAGATATTCTCCAAACAACGAACATATGTCTTTGTTGTTCCCATCCATCAAGCTATGCATGTCTGTTTTGCCTGGTGCACCACCCAATGGCGTATCACACTTCCTCAGCTGTTCAAGGCACCTTAACTATCTTAGAATTTAGAATAACGGTTCAATCGCCTAGTAACCTTGGATTGACTGGTTCCTGTGGTTTTCCTGGCACCACTACACGTTTAGTGGGTTTTGTTTGGTGGTCACGCTTGAAAATGGTCTTCTTTGACATTTAGAGAGTTTTTTGGATGACGAGCAGGCATTTCTTTTGGTAGGTTTCCTGCGACATTTTACAAGAAATGGATCCAAATCAAAACTACAGCATTGATACCCGTATGTGTGACTATGTATTAAAATATGTTTTTAATGTAATTTATTTTAAATTATAAAATATAATCATAGTGTTATGTATAATGTAGATGCCCATATAAGACCTATTAGGTTTACATTATTTTTATTTATTCCAAATTAAATATTAAGGAAAGAGATTAGTATCCTTATAGGATTTACATAAAACAACGATCATATATGTTTGGTATTAAAGTATCGTATTTAAAATGTTATTTGAGCATGTTACTAATATTTTCATTGTTGAAAGATGTGATTTTGTATGACAAGTCATAATATTAATTTTGATCATAGAGCATGAATAACATATATTATAATAAAAAGTTATAAGACAATATGTAAAGAGAATTGATCTGAAGTCCAAACAGACCAAGAAAATATTGTCTATGTTAAATGGGTAATATGAACTAGAAGTTAAATGACTTTACATATTATATGAAAATCAACTAAGTATTCATGAAGTTTATGGCCAATTATCAAAAGATGATATATAAATGAGATTTTGGATGCATATCATGAAGATGATATTTTTAGGGGGAGAAATATGATTATGTACGTGACTGTACTCTTTTTTCTTCTTATGATTTTTATTACACTCGGTTTTTTCTTGAAAATGTTTTAATGAGGCAGTAAAAAATACAAAAGAACAAATATCATAATACAAAGAATGAAAGTCTATCATTTCTCCATATTCTTCTCCATGTATTGACGAGATCAAGACAATACAAGAAAATGATCAAGATGATTCATTAGCAAAACTGAAACACTGCAGAAAAATGGTGATGCTCGTATTCTACAGATTAATCCAAGTAAAGATTTGGTAGACATATTTACCAAGACACTTCCAACTGTTATTTTCAAAAATTTAGTTCACTGTATTGCATCGCACTGTCTTAAAGACCTCAATATTTGTACTCATGAGGGAGAGTAATTGCGCATTGTCCTCTTTTTCCTTTTTTCCCAATAGATTTTCTTGATAAGATTTTTTAATGAGACAACATGTTAAAAACATTACTAAATATTAATAGACATCTAATAGGAAATGTTATGTATAATGTAGATGCTCATATAAGACTCATTAGGTTTACTTATCATTCTCCTCTCTCCTTCTTGTGCTTCTATATAAATGAGTTTTACTCTTTACAATATACACACAAATTCACATCTTTTTTTTTTCTTCTTCTCTTCTTATTACAATATATAATAACTTTTAGAAAAAAATTATTCATAATTTATATTTAATTTTAAATAGTATAATATTTACAAACAGACTAAAAACTTTAAATATTATTTTTAAATTATTATGTTATGGGTTTTTCTAAATTTACTTAGTTATGAGTGATAGACAATTTTGGTTAAATAGTTTAACGTAAATTTAATTATTAATTTTTCATTTTAATCTGCCTGATTATTATCTTGTAAATAATATATACTTTTAAAATAGTGTTTAGAAACATCAAACGTTACAGTTCAAAAAAAAAAAAACATCAAACGTATATAAAAAGCAGAAAAAAGGAAGAAAAAAAACAGAAGGCGCACACAGCGTGGAAACGAGCCGCAAGCACATGGTAAAAGAACGAAGGCAACGCATAAAACCCACACCGACGCCAAGTCAACACACGAGTCAAACCGTGTCTCTCTATCTCTCATAAAAATAGTTAATTTCCTAATTAACATCCATCAGTCTCCTCTTTTATCGCTCCAAATCTAACTTTCTCTTCCTTTCCTAATTTAAGTCCAATCACAACGAACCAACTCAAAAACAAAAAAATCCATCCGTCGGTGGATTCTTCTTCTCCCTCTCTCTCTCCCCACACATTTCCTCTAGATCCAAGGTCTCATCCCTTCCCCTTCAATTCCTCGTCTTCTCTGTTTTTCTTAGCTACTTAGATTTCACTTGATTATCAATGTTATCGATTTTTTTTTTATCAATGTTAGATCCAAGAAACAAGATTTTTTCGGGATTTGCAAGAAGCATGAGTTCTTGAGATTTATATAACTGTTGTTATTGTATAAGTTTGGTTTCTTCTGCAATGAGTTTGGTAGTTGTAATGTGGAAGAATGGATCTTGATGTTTCTTTGGTTTTTGGTTCTTGTTTCTTTGATAAAAAAAAACGAGAGAATCTGATTCTTTTATCTCTTTACAAGGCCTTACATCGTATTCTCTTTGTTGTTTGAGTCTATATCTGCTTTCTTGATTTCTTTTGCTATGAGTTTGGTTGTTTCTTTGGTCTTTTCTTGATTTATTTTAATGTATTAGAAGAATTGATAATGAAACATAGTCTCTTGCTGTTTGAGTTCTATCTGGATTCTTGTGATGTGTAGTGGATCTATTTGATCAACGAGGTTCTCTTTCTCATTTGTAGTGATTTTGATTAGCATTTTGTTATCATATATATATATTTGTTTTTTCACTTAATTAACCAAACGCAGATCCAAACAAGACAATGACAATGGGCAACGGTGATGTAAATGGCTCAACGGAGAAGAAACCATTCAAGATCTTTGTAGGATACGATCCACGAGAGGATCTTGCATACCAAGTCTGCCGTCATTCAATAACCAAGAGATCTACAATCCCTGTAGAGATCACACCAATCATACAGTCAGATCTAAGGAAGAAAGGTTTGTACTGGAGAGAAAGAGGACAGTTAGAGAGCACTGAGTTCTCTTTCACTCGTTTCTTGACTCCACACTTGTCTAACTACCAAGGTTGGGCTATGTTCGTGGACTGTGATTTCCTCTACCTTTCCGACATTAAAGAACTGGTTGATTTGATTGATGACAAGTACGCAATCATGTGTGTTCAACATGATTACACTCCTAAAGAGACTACGAAGATGGATGGTGCTGTTCAGACTGTGTACCCTAGGAAGAACTGGTCTTCTATGGTGCTTTACAATTGTGGTCACCCTAAGAACAAGACTTTGAGCCCTGAGGTTGTTAATACTCAGACTGGTGCTTTCCTTCATAGGTTCCAGTGGCTTGAGGATGATGAGATTGGGTCTGTTCCTTTTGTTTGGAACTTTCTTGAAGGGCATAACAGGGTTGTTGAGAATGATCCCACCACGGTTCCTAAGGCTGTGCATTATACTCGGGGTGGACCTTGGTTTGATGCTTGGAAGAATTGTGAGTTCGCTGATCTTTGGCTTAATGAAATGGTTGAGTACAGCAAAGAGAACAAGAAAGCAGCTCATGTCGGGAATTAGAAAGAAACAAGGAATAAGAAGAGGTATTTTACTTGCCAACTCTAAAGTTATATATAGTTTTTGGCGTTGTAGAGCCAGGAGGGATCACTGTGGATTTTCATTTTCTCATTGAATTTTTTATATATATTCGCAATATTATACCAAATATTGAGGCCATATGGTATAATAATAACCTATTCGTTTGTCTGTCGGAGTTTGTACCTTTAAAGACATTTTTTAATTTGTAATTGAGTGAAGCAGCTTATTTTTATATGTGACCTTATGTAAGCATTTCGTTTTATTGGTTTATTGTAATCACTAGCCAACCTTGCGGATGGATGATCCTATATTGTTGTCCACTGTTTTCATATTGCGACTCGGAACATGCACATAAACATGAATGAAAATACTGTATAGGAGCCTACGATATGCAATTGATACAGGTAAAAATAAATGAAAAACAAATCTCATGTAAGTCAGAAAACAACACAAATCAATAATGCAGAAAAACACAAATCAATAATGCAATGCCAAATTAGAAAGATGAAATGAAATTCCAGAGACCCATATATATAGCAACATCAAACTGTGATTGTTTAAGTTGAGTAACAAATTCTGATGAACTAAGGATTTTTTTTTTTTAATTCCCAAACATCAATTAAAGAAGAAGAGAGAAAGATCATGGTGAGTTTGATGTGTGTTTTGAATTATTATGACGAGGAGATGACGGTTTAAATTTATAAATAAAATAAAATTTCAGCCAATAATAAATGAAATTTATTTGTTTTTTTAATCTATAATTAAATTTGGATCAAATGATTATTATTATTTTTTTTTAAATTGGCTAAAAAACAAAGATTATATCATCCGTCGTTGCATATTTTCCGTTTGGTCATGTAGTTTTTTTAGTTATTGTTATATTTTTTTTATGTTGTCTTTTCACTTTCGGTTTTTCCCAGAATTTATCACTTTTTGAATTCATTCGTCAATGTCGTTTTAATTATTTGAGTTTCACGGAAAGTGGTTTTGTTAGCAATTGGAAAGGCCTTTTAAGAATTGGAGAAGAAATTTGTGTGAAATCTAGGGAGAAAGGAAATAAGGTTCTTTAATTTTTAGAAAATTTAGCTAAGTAGGATAGATTGAAAATCAAATTCTCTCATTCTATTTTTCCTATTTTCTTACCAATATTTGACTATGTTGATCTTATTTTATTTTTTTCGAAAATATATAAAAATTATTTTTAAAAATATAAAAAACTAAAAAATAGAAAAATATAAGAATTATTAAATATTTTCGATATTAGTTTTGGAAATAAACGATCTAATAAAAAATCATTTTTAGTTAGAACAAATTTTGTGTATTAGTTATAGTTCTACTTTTTAAAAATGTAAGTTTTAGTTTTTATAAAGATTATAAGATTCCAAAAAATATGTCGTCTCTATTCTATCATTTGTTCTATATTCTATCCACTGATAGAATAAGTATTATAATTTTTTTTTGGTTATATTTTAACTTGGTTAAAATATATATTTTATAATTTTTCTTTGTTCTAACTTTGCTAAAATGCTAATCGATCTATTCTCACATTTTTCTATGTTATAATTTAGGTTATAATGCATAATCTAACTTTTCATCCTTGTGTCAACTCTGTTAAAATAAGTTTAGCTCTATCCTATATATATCTATGTTCTAACCATTTATAGGATTTATATTCTAATTATTTTTCTATATTCTGATACTCTTTATATATATATTCTATTTATTGGTCATTATTTTATCCTAATTAGAATTCATATTATGCATAATTCAGTTAACACAATCTAAAAATATCGGATGCAGAAATTGAGTTTTCTAGAAAATCTAAACAAAATCCCAAAAATCTTTTTTTTTTCTAAAAATAATTTTTAAAAATTCAAAAAATAAAATAAACCCTTAGTCTATCTTTGTCCAAAAACTATATTATCTGAGATTGATCAGGGATTAATCAGAGATTAAGTTTGAGTATTTTTAAAAAAGTTCTATGATGTATATATATTATTAAGTGATTTGAAGTAAAATACTAATAAGTCGCTGTATTCTGGTGGTAACTAGGGTCTGTTGCAACTATCCTCACTTGAGTTCGAATCATAATATAACCTTCATCTTCTCCTCTAAAGAAAATTTAGGTTTCTTCATCTCTGCAATAGTTTCCAGCGCTACCGACCACTTATTCCGTAATATTCATCTTTATTTTTGCATTTTTCTGGCTATACATTCCTTAAACTTATAGATCTGGTATGTAACATCTGGTTTAAAATTATTAAAATCTATAAGAACAAATTTTGATGATTATTTCTGATTTTTTGGGCAAGATGAAATCACCACAGTTGGTCACATGATTTTATATACTCTATTAACAAACAATTTAATAAAACAATATATAATGAAGAACATATAATAAAATTAAAAATTAATATAGTAAATTTTTATCTTTTAGATAATTATTATTTTCAAATTTAAAGGGGTTATGTCGGATTTACTAATTTAAAAATTATAATAGAACAATTTGAGTTAAGAAAAACATAAGACGTCAGTTTAATTTATTAATTTAGTATTATTAGCTAAATTTTTATTAATTTTTTTTATGTTGGGAAAAATGTTGAAGTTTAATCGATTAGAGAAGGAGAATAGTGTCAGTTTGACGTATCAATATTACGTGTGATTTAACCAAATAATTGCTGTTTTATCATTTCCGTTTAAGGGATTACTGTTATCCAAATCGCGATGTTAAACTATTCGACTTGGAAATGTTCGAGTATTTTTGTTGGTACTATATCAGATATTTTTTAAGCAATATTAATTTTTTTTTTTTACTTTCTAAAAAATAAAATTAATATCAGATATTTAAGAGTTTTTTCTTTACGTTTTTTGTGATAATTATTATACTGATTTTCTTGCACATACCACAAAAACATGTTTGTAATTCAATTCCAAATTAGCTCTTTTCAGAGGAAGTCATTTCCTTAATTAGATTAACATATGAGATTAATGCCAAAAAAAATATTTAATTTAGTTTTTAGTGTTTACTAAATTAAAATACCCAAATTGTAGAAATGCCATTTTTCATACAATTTTTAAAAAAATAAAATTCTTTCAATTAATTAAGAATATACACTATTTCACTAAAGATAAAAAGACTTTCTATCCTAAATAAATTTATCACATAAAAATATAAATTCAATAAAAAATACCTAATCTAATCTTTGACATCTTCATCCTCTTCTTTTCTCGTCTTTCTCCATTTCCACCTTCACTACTACCACCGATGACCTAATATTTCCTAATCTTCAACGAATCTCGCTAAATTTCACTCATTTTTTGGTTAAATTGTTTTTTTTTAATTACAGAAAATTAGTGAGATGGATGACTACAATGACAAAATTACTCATAAGTATTGTAGTAAGAATTTGAATCTGTTTTTGGATTCAAATCGAATATGAAGCTTCTGGTCTTATCAATTTTAAGTGCTCCATATTGAATCAATTTATAGGGATTTGGTTGGTTTTGATGAGCACAAATCAATTTAGGTGATTCGTATGTGATTTAGTTTCTTATGAATTTGAATTGTAATTTGGCTGAGAAGAAGACATTAAGCTTACATTTATAACCACTTATAAATAAATATACAAACACTTATAAATTATTTATAAATCCATATGAATTATTTATAAGGTCTTATACATAATAAATATAAATATAATAAATATAAATATACAACACTTTCTATGGCTGTACAATATCTATAATAAAGCTAATTTTCTTATTTGGAAAATCTAAGATTGATTTAGAAATGATTTATAAGAGATAAATCCTTTATAAACTCTTATAGTGTTACATAAAGTATATATCTAGTAACTTGTGTAATAAATTTTTGTAGACCTTTATAAATATATGATAAATAAATTTATAGTACTCTTATAAATTGATATAAAATATCCTTATAAATACATATACAAAATGGTTTATAGTATCATATAAAATAATTTATAAGTCCTTATAAAATAATATATAAAATGTTTTAAAGTGATTCATAAGTTATTTTAAAATGATCTGGATAATCTAGCATCAATTTAAAATAATATATAAGACTTTATAAAGTAATCTAAAAGCCTTTGTAATATTATTTATAAGAATTTAAAAATAATTTATAAAACCATATAAAATGATCAATAAGACCTTATAAATCTCTTACAAATCTTTATAAAAATATTTATTATTCTAAAACCTGTTAAACCATTTTAAATCATCAAAAATATATTTTACAAATCTTTTTAAAAATTTTATAATACCTTATAAAACCTTTTAGAACACCTTAAATCATTAAAAATTAGATTTTAAAAATCTTTTTAAATCTTAATAAACTCTTATAAAAAAATTTATAAGAGGTTTACAAGCCTTTGTAAATAATTTTTAAATTTTTTTAAGAGATATATAAACCCTTATAAATTTCAAACATAAATAATAAAGTTGTTAAATTATGTGTAATATAGTTTATAAACTCTTATAAATGATTTGTAAAATTTAAGAAAAGATTTATAGTCCCTTTTTAAAGGATTTGCAAAATTTTATAAAAAATGTGAACCCTGATAAAAAAATTAGAGACCTTTAAAAATAATTTTTATAAGCATTTTTAAACGAATTTAAATTCATAAATTTTTTTATAAAAATTTATGAAGTATGCTAAATTTTTAGACAGTTTTATAAAATATACTGGAGTTTAAGGTTTTATAAAGTCTGTTAAAGTTTATATGAATATATAAAATTACTTATAGATCTGGTTAATAAAGAGGATAAAAATATTTTTTGGCTCGATCATTACACAAAACTTTGAAATAAACATTACAAGTATACTCTGATCATATAAAAAGACGTAATTGATATATTTATCTCGAAATCAAGATTTGTAAGGATTTTATAAGAATTTATAAAATCTGGTTAATGAACCTTAAAACTTAGGATAAATATTTTAACATCTAGTTCTGCAGAAAGTTGATCAATCCGAGAGTGGACTCGACTGAAATATGATATCGTAGAGATGTAAATTTGTATGTACATTACCTTTATCAACAAAATAATTTAACTGATATAGATCCATAAACAAATGAGGAGATTCATAAGATGGAGACTGGCGAAGGTGGAGATCTATAATCCAGAGCAAAATCTAGGGTTGTTCTGATCCTACCGGATATCGAGAGCCAATGACAGTCTCGAAAACTGGTACATATATAACTTCTCCGGCGAAAGTAGTTTAATGGAGAGAATATCGACTAATAAAAGAAAATTAGTGTTTAATTTTCAGAGTAACTTTTTTCATTAGCCATTAAAAATATAAAATTAAAAAATGATCTTCTCTAAAGGGTAAAAAATGAATTAGAATATCTTCAAAGTGAATTTTTGTTTCTTTTCATTTTTATTTTGTCACAATTATCCAAATTTATATTTATTAGATATTAATTATAACTTTGATATTTTATATAACTAAAGTGGCTTTTCAACCAACATCAACATATCAAGATATGAAAAGATTAAGAAATATTAATTGAGGCATTTTATTATATCTGTTCTTAAATCAAAAACTATTATTACCACTTCAAAATTATATACATATAAAATATAGCTCAAAAAATAAAATGTAAAATAATTTTAAAATATCCAAATTCATAAAAAAAAGAATTCCCAAACATAAAACTTGCACGTAATTATTTAAAAGGATAAAACTAGATTATCAATATCATAAATATTATGTACAAGATATAAATGAGAAAAATCTCAATAGGCAAAAAACTGACATTTTTGACCTATTTAGCCAATTATCTCTATTTTTATTATATTTATTGTGTTTTATTTGATGAAAAATATTTTATCCAATTAATAAAATAAAGTGTTTTTCTTATGCTTTGGGGATAATCAACTTACCTTGCCTTGAAAAGAACAAAAGATTCCCTTAACATATATCGAATATTAGTGAAATTCCAATACGATAATCCCCAATATGAACATTTCTTTAAGTTTATATAGGGGGTGGTCCGCGCTACGTGCGGTGATGTGACTGATAGTTTACTAATTTTTTATTTTCAAATCATTTATAATTTTTATTACCATTTTTATTTTAAAATCGATTTCTACTGTCTTTTTTTCTTAAATACTTTAATATTTTTATTTAGTTCATATATTATATTATTTTCTTTAGTTATAGTATAATATCTTTTTGACTGTGGTATTCTTTTTTTATTGAATATTATTGATCGATTTTAAACACTGATTTTACTTTTTTACATTTCTATCATTTCTCTAAATGTGTTTTATTGTGTTTTTCTTAAATTTTTATTTCTAACATTATTGTATTTTCTTTAGTTATAGTATAAAAATTCTTTTGGTTTTCTTTTCATTATTTATTGAATATTATTGACCGATTTTAAATAAGGATTTTTAATTTGTTTATATTTATATCATTTCTCTAAATGTAGATTTTTATTAATATTTTCTTAAATTTCTTTTTCTATGATATTGTATTTAATTAAAATATTATATTTTTGTATTTATAGTAATTTTTTGGCTTTACTTTTATTGGTTTTGGTTATGTTCATTATATGTTGGCTCTTCTTTTCATTATTTATTAAATATTACTTGGTGAAATCCGTGCTACGCGGAATAGTTTTATCATTTTTTTAGTAATTTGTTTTGATTTTGTTTTCTCTTTTTGATATTGGGTTTTAAATTTTTCCTTTTTTTATATGTTTATTTTTTTTAGTTCTGTTGTTTGGTTTTTGATTTAAAAAATGTGTGAGATAATATTTCTTTTATAAGTTAAATCATCTAAGTTATATAACAATTTTTATATTTGTTGTGTTTTAACTGTTGTCTTGTTTTTGTATCTTGTTTTTGTAGTACGTTAAACAAGCGTTGTGTTTTTATATTATTTTTTATTTTTTACCCACTAATGTTTATAGAGTTCCATTTGTCTGTTAGTATTATTTATTTAATTTCCAACATTGATAATTTAATTCATCATTAGCTAACTTTTGTGTTATTTGTGTTTATAATTAATATAGTAATGTCATAATTATGTATACTGTTGTGACCAATTTAGAGTAATGGATTTATGTGGTTTTAGTTTCGAATATCTTTTGATTGTCCTTTTGATAACCTGTTTTTTTTTTTCTTAATTTTTTAAGAATGGCCTATATAACAGCACAGTCAGATCTATTTGAACCGCTTCGGGTTAGGATGGCTACGGGTTCACTGGACATGCTGCTTTGTCTATTGGTAGTCTCAGATCTTTTGAATCTTGTAATGAATCTTTTCCGATTTGTGTTTGTGTTGGATCTTTGTCTGCGGTTCTTCTTGCAAATCGGTGTGGACTGTGTTAAAGGGAACTCACGGCTTTGACAGCTTATGGACATGCTGGTGCAAGGGAGAAGTGAGAAGCTTGATTTCAGTCCTTGGTTATCATGGTTTGTTACAAGCTCTTTGGATTTTTCTGTTTCTTTTACATAGATCTATCTTAGTTGAATCAGGTTGTGTTTGGTTTTAGTTTATTTGTCTTTAATCAGTTTCCCATGTGTGGGCATTAGCTTCTGGAGACATCTTTGTAGTCTGCTAGCATTTGTGGGTATCCTATCTTGTATTCCTCCTATGTTCTTCTAATATCATCAGATGAAAAAAAAAAAAACAGCACAGTCTTTTTCTATGTTTATTCATCTTTATTTTCCTCTCTACGATTGTAATAGAAAGTAATAAGAATTTGCCTTTCTAATATAATACCTTTTTATTTTTTTTTTACAATCTTTTTCCTCCTTGTGATAATCAATTTAAAACACAAACATCAGTTTGATCACCATACGGCTTATGATCAACGTACAACAACAACACCATTCTAATTTTAGGGTAATAGTTATCAAGTTCACTTATTTTGGGTACTAACAATGCAACAACTCATAATATGCTTAGTCGTTGCCTCGTTGGGGGCTTCTTCATCATATCTTCTCAAATTATGATATTATTACATTGGTACAAGCTTCATCTCCCATGACATGCTCCTTCATAGCTACCCAATTTATCCTTCGTTATGTGTCTATCATACAAACAAGTCAGTCCAATTTTAAAGTTTTAAACATTCTATCTCACTACGTTTTTAAAATCTTTCCTTTAAACAAACCATTTGCTTAACTTACTCCTGTTGTCTTTATCAAAGTGTAGGAATGATTTGTGTTTAGTGTTTCGCTAAACGATAGTACAGTATTTAGAGCAGAGCTTCTCATAATTCTCAAACCCAACCAGTAAGTTTGAAATCAAATCCCATACACAATATTTTTACTTTTTCATCACCGGATGTTCTGCACTTCTGAACCTTGCATCGCCTTTAGTTGTCTCTCCTTCAATTCTTTTAGGGTAAGATCACCTCGGTTTGCTTTGTCTATATGTTCAGCACATCTACAAGACAGCATAACAAATAATTTTACTAAACTGGCCTACTCGAATTAAGAAGACTTTTAACAATGAAAAAGAAGCAGAAGTTGCAAACCTTTTAACACCATCAAGCAACTCCTGGTTTTTAGAATCATTCTTCAGTCTTATATGTCTACATGGCTTTATCGTACTCCTACATGAAAAACTGAATAGCTCCTTTCTTATTGTATCCTTTGGTGAAACTCGAGTCAAGCTCAATGCAACTTTCAGCATCGTACTATCCCTTTGGTAATGCATCTAGATTTGTTTATCAAGCAGTTATGTTGCTGTATGTCTACCAAACAGGGGAAAAAAACACTCAATATGATTCCATGTTTCCTCATACAATGTGTTTAATTCAGCATAAATTAGAAATGCACTTACCCTCGTGTCCCTCAGGTTTCTTTTGATCGCTTCTGAATAATGTTTCACTGTCTCTGCATACGTTTTTGCTTTTTAGAGAATTCAATACCTGCATCGAAGAAGTAGTTTTCTTGCTAGACCAGTACTAATTCAGCAAATGAAATCACGTAATAGAAGAGGAAGAAATAATATAAATGGTAAATGGTACATCAGTGAATCAAAATAAAAGGTCAGATCAAATTGCCAAAAATGGAAATAGGGAGAAAGAAAGACAGAGAGATCAATATTTCGACTAACCTGAGGAAAACTGAAAACGAAGAGATCGAAAGAGGGTTAAAGAATTGAGTGCTTATTTGTGATAAGAAAATTGTTTGTATTAGATGGGTGATGATCAATTTGAGAAGATGACAGTGTCGAGAAAGAGAAAACGACAGTATGCAAAAGGAAGGTGAAAGAGTAAACGACGGTAATTTTAATGGAGGACACATGTCAGTGTTCGGCATGGTGACATGGCGATCTCTGAAGAGAACTCATCCAACTATTAGATGATAGATTGATCGATTGTAAATTTCAATTTTTAGTTTATTTATTAAATATTATTAATCGTGTTTAAATTCCAATTTTTAGTTTTGTTTTTGTATTTTCTATCATTTCTTTAAATGTGGATCTTCTTTTTTACTTTTTACCCTATGTTATTTTTTTCGTATTTTTGGTTTTCAATTCCATTATTCTTCAACCAAATTTATCAATGATTTTTGTTTTTTCTAATTTTTTGTATCTATGTTACTATTTAGATGTTTTTTAATCTTGAATGTCAAAATTCTAATAAGTTAATATGTTCGTGATTTAATAATATAATACTTATTATAAGTTTTGAAAAAAAAGTAAGATAAAAGTTTAATTGAAAGTTTTAAATAGAAAATAAAATTCAAGAAAATTTTGTGTAGTTATTATGTTTTCATATTTAATATTTTGTTATTTATTATTGTTGGATACTGTTCCATTTTAATAAATGAAAATTGAAGTGTATTATTTTTTTTTGAGATGGCAACACCAGAAAAAAAGAAAAAAATAACTTTATAGATATAGATACTAACTCATCCATATAAACTGTGTCCAACGGACTGCAACTCTCCAAGCAAGTGATAGTTGTCACAATTACCTTATTTAAGCTCTCGTTCCTTACTTCACGTCTTCTAACAATATTTGTCTGCTACTGACTTTCTACTAAATAAAAAAATAGACCAATTGAATCTATTTTGGTCGTATTCCACTAGAACAAAAAAAGATGTGAGCAAAAAAAAAGATAAAGATAAACCGAAGTAAATATGGATGAACATTATTGGCCCTAGGCCCAATACATATGGCATCAGAAAAGTTTGTGACAGTTATCCGACTGTCCTAATAGCAATGTTGTCCAGACACAGCCACGTTTCTTGTTTCTCGAACTTCTATGCAAAAAAAACTTTTCAGAAAAACTTAAAACTTTATTTTGAGAAGTGGTAACCACTCAAAATAAATTATAACTTTAAATTTTTAAATTTTGAATAATGTTTCAAAGAAATATGATTTTTTCTTACATTTTTAGGTTTTATAAATGTATATTTTAAAGTTTTTTTAAAATAAGAACAAAAGCACTGTAAAACTGAATACAAATTATGAGAATAAATTCAATTAAGAGATATAAGAAAAGTTGTGAAACATATCACGAAATAATATAGTAACACACGATGGTGTTTTATAAATTGATTTTGAAAAGAATCAGATATTTTTTTAGAGTCACGCTGATATTGTAGTAAAGAAGGGTCAGTAAAAAGGATGAGATTTCGAAATAACCGAGCAAGTTTAACATTTTGACATGTAGTATTTGAAGTTTTAATTTAGGCAATGGAATGTATGAAAGATCTTCCACATCAACAAGTAGTTTTTGTTACAGATTGTTCTGATTTGGTTAAAATAATATATAATTTTGAAAAATGATCAGCTTTCACAGCGTGGATAGAGGAATTTCACATATGAAAATAGTATTTCAACAAATTTTTCATCACTTATTCCACATGCAAAGAATGTAAAAGTTGATAAGTTGACGCGGAAAATTATAATATTCTACTTTCGACACTTTTTATGCTGCTTCGATACCACCAAGATAGATAAATGAATCTGTTTAAGCTCTTATTTAACTTTATGATGTAATTTTTTGAAAAATAATTTATATATTTTAAAAAACCATTTCTATAATTTTATATTTCAAATATATTTTCAAACTTTCCTTTATATATTAGATTATATAAATATTTTAATGAAAAGTAATAATATAATAAACGAAAAAATCTAAATAAAATTAAAACCAATTTTATACATCAAAAATATTCTATTAATAATATTCAAAAAATAAATTAACAAAATAAAATGAAATTTCTTGAGAATACAAATATTACAAAAAATATAATTAATATGGTCTGACATCTTTGTCTATGTATATTTTATAGTTATTTATTTTAGAATTTATAATTCTTACTAATTATGATCAAATGAACAAACTTAAAGTTGTATTTGAAATTGTTTGTTAGACAAACACGATCAAATCTCTGATTTGAATTTTCACAAGTTACAAAAATAATTTTTTTTTCTTATAAGTAAAAGGTTATTCTATAATTCAAGTTTGAGGTGGTGCGGAAAGCCGCACCGAATAGAACAACCGCAATAAAGTAAACTAGATAGGCGGAAACGTACTGTCTTCGCGAGAAAATCTACAATGGAGTTATCCAACCTTGAAACATAGGCAAGCGAGAAGGATTGGAAGCGGTTTATGAGAACTGCAAATTCGGAAAGCTCTGTTGAGAAGCTTGGTCAATCCTATGGGGTTTGGATCATCCTTATCACATATTGGCAATATGTACCGAAAGCTTGGATGGAGGACTGTTCTGATATGTATTGCATTACAGTAGCGCTTTGAGTTCCATGTGAAGAGATGACAATCTGCGAGTTTGGTTGTGAGCACAAAACCTGTGCTGGTGGCCGTCTTCTCCTAACCATACGCATCCCAGTCCACTGTAGATACTTTCTTGAGTCCAGGAACCATCGATGAGGCATATGTTCTTCCATACCATATCATTTGAGATAGGTTGTGTCGGGGTCAAAGGGGCAGGGCTCTTCCATACCATATCATTGGAGATAGGTTGCACCGGGGCCAAAGGGGTAGGGCTTTCCTTCGAATTTGCAGCATACCAAGCTCGACATTCGCTAGACGCATGACGGATAATGTCATACGGTTCACGGAAAATACCTCTAAAAATATTTTCATTACGAGCCTTCCAAATAAACCAAATGATCCATGGATAACGATCCATGTCATTGTAAAAAATCCCTATGTTCTCCTTCCGCCAAAAAATATAATCCATATTAGTAAAGACACCCGATACTAAAAGATCTTCTGTAGGAGCCATAGTAAGGGCTATCGACCATTTCTGTTTTTCCTGAGGTCATTCAAATATCGCATGATTTATAGATTCTTTTTCTACACCACAACGAGGACAGTGGTTATCACATCTCATGCCTCTACGGGTTATATTATTAGTAACAGGGAGATGGCCAGTTAGGATCTGCCAGAGGAGGTGACTCATCTTTGGTGGAGCTTGAGTCTTCCATGCCTGAGCCTGTAGGCTTTTAGTGCTTGGCTATGTGCATCCTCCATTCTCCTGCGGGTATAAGAGGATCCTACCTGTCCAGTATCCCAATTTCACTGTTTAATTATTGTGCTTAGTAAAGTTCCAGCAAAAAGTATCTGTGTGGAACGTTCTACCAGTTGCAATGCTATATATTAATGAGATGTCTTCCTGATCTACATATGTCTCAAGCATTTTCATGTCCCATGTCAAAGCTTCTTTTGAAATAAAATCACTGACAGTCATCAAAGGATGTACTACTGGGGCCTTGGCTCTGGTAGCCCTAGCTGGGCATGTCGGGATCCATGGATTCTGGCACATTCTCGTGTTTAATCCCGAGTGTATCTTTTGTCCAATTCCAATGGAGATGAGAGGTTTGGATGCTAATATACTTGTCCAGTCATATGATGGATTATCAGCTGAAGTGTTTCGTAGAGGCGAACTGTATTTGTAGTATTTACCTCTAAGCATACGAGCTAGGAGTGAATCTGGGAACTGGAGGAGTCGCCATAGCTGCTTTGCCAACAATGCAAAATTGAATTCATGAATCGCACGGAATCCTATCCCGCATGATCTCTCGGTAAACACAATCTCTCCCATTTTTCCCAATGGATACCTTTCCTTGGGGGAG
>KE153892.1:101723-115309 GCA_000411075.1 Sisymbrium irio
CCTTGTTATGTTTGAGCAGTAGCCATCTGGACCTTTGAAGTCCAATAGACGCTTGCAGAGTATTTTCTTTTCTTTGCTCGACAAAGACCAAGGAGCTGGAGGAAGGTATGTTCTTTTTCCACGGGGTTGAGGATGTAAGTCCTTCCTAATCCCAAGCTGTTGCAGATCTTTACGACAATTAAGCCCATCTTTTGATTTTCCACAATGCAACAACGTAGATATAAGGCTTACGCCAACATTTCTTTCAACGTGCATCACGTCTAAATTGTGACTAACTAGGAGATCCTATAGAAAAGAACACAAATAAGTCAAAAAAAGCTAAAACAGAACCATTGAGAATTCTAAAATTATGGTTATAAATAATAATTTAAAATACCTCCCAATAAGGCAACATGAAAAATATAGATTGCTTCTTGCATCTAGATAGCTCCTCCTCATCCGGTGTTTCTTCATCTTCCTCTGATTCACTGGATTCCTCTTCCGCTTCTTCGATATTGTTTTATGATCGAACTGAGACACTGATCTTCCTCTTCCTCTTCCTCTTCTTTCCAGTTACTTTCACATTTCCAAAGTCATTCTTGTAATTTCTGAGTATTTGGTTTATGTTATGACCACTCAGAATTCTACACTTTCTCCCATGCTCAGCTTTACCATCAAACCATGCTTTCTTTCCTCGATAAGAATGTGTGGGAGGTACACCTTTCCGATGAGACATATATACATGCTTTGTGCAATTACTGAGCCCCATACAATCTGTGTTCTTCCCACACACAGGACAACCTATTTTGCCCTTTACTTTACAACCTGCAAGATTTCCATATGCTGGAAAATCCTGAATGGTCCAGAGAAGCATGGCTCTTAACGTGAAAGTAGTGTGGCTGAATGCATCATATGTCAACTCTCCTTTCTCCCATAGATGTTGGAGATCCTCTATAAGTGGTTCTAAGTACATATTTATATTGTTTCCAGGCTGGGTTGGACCAGGAATCAACAATGACAACATGATGTTCTCCTCCTTCATACACTTATCAGGTGACATGTTGTAACTCACAATCAAAACAGGCCAAGCACTATAGTTAACATTCATGTTAAATGGATTAAACCCATCAGTGGAAAGTCATAGCCTAAGATTCCTTTCTTCACCGGCAAATGAAGAGTATTTGTCATTAATTTGATCCCAAGTAACAAAATCTACTGGATGCCGGATTTTACCATCAATGCTTTTATTAGTAAATTACCACCTTAAGTCTTTCGCCATGTCCTCTGACCTGAAAATTCTCTTGAGGCATGGAATCAATGGAAAATACCTAAGCACTTTATGTGGAATTCCTTTCTTCACATCACATGTGTGCTTATTAATTTTCCACCGTGAAGCATTGCATTTGGGACATTTGTCTAGCTTCTCAAAATCATTTTCTGAATAGACAACAGTAGTTCAGACATGCATGTATCTTCTCATAGCCCATCTCAAAAGATCTCAAAAACCTCTTTACTTCATACAAGGATGTGTGCAAGACATTATCCTTGGGTAGCATCTGTGGCAAAGTCTCTAGCAGAAGACCGAAGCTTCTATCAGACCAACCACTCTCTGTCTTTATCCTAAAGAGTGAAACAATAGCCGAGAGCTTGTTGTGGTTTACACAACTTGGATACAGAGCTGTTTCTGCATCGGCTATCTTTGCAAGAAACTCATCTTCTTCCTTATATTCACCGTCAGCAACATCACTCATGGCACCCTGCCTACATAACTCTTCATCAACAAACCCAGCTGCTTGGTATAACCCTAAAATCTCTATGTTCCTCTCTTTTGCATTGCTTCAACATTCACTAGCTGACAACACTTCTACATGATGATACCAATCCTCCCGCATCTTGTAGCTCAAATCCTTTCCCCTTGTTACAAGATGATCAACAACAACACCGGCTGAGTGATGGTCTACGTTGCAACAGTCCGTGCATGGGCAGATGATCATCACAGACTCTTGCAAACCTGCACCAACTGACCTCACAAAGTCCCAAACACCTCTCTCGTAAGCAGGATCAGCTCTTCCGATAAGACAGTTGCAAGCATAACACATTAGTAAAACTTAAGCTCTCTTAATTCCCTAATAATCCGTAAATATATGTTCTTTGACTTTACCTGCTTAGATGAACCCATGACTTTTCAACCATTTTATATGTTCTAAGTTTGGGTGGAATTATCTCAATCACAAAACAAACACATTTTCAATCACATATTAACATACCTGCTTAGATGAAACCATGACTTTTTAACAAAACAAACACATAAGAATATCTCAAGCACAAAACAAACACATTGTCAATCACATAATCAGCAAGAGACATGCAAGTAAATATTCAATCATCCAGCTACTCAAACACACAAACACAACAATACATATAGGCTAGAAATAAATACCTCAATAAGATCCTGCAGATTTAAGCCGACTTCAATCCACAAAGAAACGAACAAAAGCCCCAAGCTTGAAAGCAAAACAAAACAAAAACGAACCACACTCAAATTAAAACCGAATCACGAAATCACAACTCACAAAATCGAAGCAGAGGTGAAACAAATGTATTACCTGACGGGTCTCCATCTACTCTTCGTGAAATTTCACAAGATGCAAATAAATTAAACAAATAAATCCAAGACAAACAAAGAAATCATCGAAATCAAAAATTCAATTTAGTGTTCATAACACCACAAATCGAGGCTGGGTTTCATCACCTGGATTCTGAACGGCGATGAAGACTACAACAATCGGCGGCGAGAACACCGACGGAAGGCGGATCTGGGTGGAATTATCGAGATTTTTGGGTTTCTACCTTTGCATGATAGAAGAACGAAATGGCGGAATAATAAAAAAAAACTAAGTGTTTTGCCTCCAAAACACTTTACAGATACAATTGACAAATACTTTTCCCGGTTAATGATTTTTTCCTCTATTATTAATTTATCTCTACTAAAAAGTAGACTGTGGATTTTACAAGTTTTAGTAGCAGTTGGTGAATTCGTGCTACCGTGAACTGCTACAAATACCCATATTTCTTGTAGTGGCAATTAAGATCAGTTGTGACTCTTTTTACTGATAACAGATTTGATGTAAATTTAGGCATGTAAAAGGCCTTTGAATCCTTATTAAACAATCGGAAGTTTCCTATTCCTATAGCTGGTATCCTATCTCCATTTGCAATTATCACATCTCCTATAGCTGGTTCTGTGTTGTTTAATAAGTGTGGATTACTAATCATGTGATGAGATGCCCCAGAATCAAACAAATAAATTGTTATTAGATCTGTGAGAGAAAGGTGATACCAGACTCTTTAAGGGAGGCAATGGATTTGATAAGAGCTTCCAAATCGAACTTCCTCACAATATCATTCTGAGGAATCGCCATCATTGCCATTTCACTATTCTTTGGCTGTATATGGGAACTGGTAGAGTCTGAGGACATATTGGCTCGGTAATGCTCATGGTTTTCCTGGTTATGCTCATGATTGTGCTGGTTGAAGCATGAGTTGCTTCTGAACTGAAAGTCTGCCAGTTTGAGGTGAGGATGAAGC
The DNA here is from genome assembly GCA_000411075.1 of Sisymbrium irio. Taxonomy (NCBI): domain Eukaryota; kingdom Viridiplantae; phylum Streptophyta; class Magnoliopsida; order Brassicales; family Brassicaceae; genus Sisymbrium; species Sisymbrium irio. Next base: position 105,291 of record KE153892.1, read on the forward strand.
ACCCAACATTGAGCTCTAGTGTGATTCCTTCTTTTGCAGTGGTCACAGCCTCCATTTCTTCTGTCATCCGGTTTGTAAACTCCCTTATTAGCTGTAGGGAGTTCACCTTTGTTGCTGAAACAAGCCCAGAGATCTCTGTTCCTTTTGGACTTGGGAACATACTTCAGTCAAGCTTGGGAGCTTGTCTCCTCTGATTATGTGTTTGATTAAGTCATTGAAGAGCGGGTTCAGATTGAGAAGAAGGGCAAACACCTTTTCTTGCTCTTTTATTTCATTGATGATGGCCATATCAGCTGTGGATGGCCTTAGCATTTCAAGTTCTGCTCACAAAGCATTGAATGTTTCAATATAGTCATTGAAGTCCATGTCCCCTTGTTTAAGGTGGTTGATGGCTCTCTTGATTTCGAATACTCTTGTCAGATTTGACTTATTTCCAAAGACTCCTTTGATAGTATCCCACAGTTATTTGGCTGAGGTACAGTATGAGTAAGCTACTAAGACAGATATGTCAAGAGCTCCTTAAAGAGTAGTTAACACCGCCTGGTCTTTTGAACTCTTTTGGTTTCATCAGCTAGTGTGTTTGCCTCATCCTTCTTTTGGTTTCCTGCAGTCGCTTCTGGTGGTTCAATGACTCTCCACAAGCCACGACCTCCCAATACATCTTTTGTTGTTCTTGCCCATACTAGATAGTTCGCTCCTCCTTTGAGTGCGACAGGTAGAACGACTGATTTAGTGTGTTCATAACATGGATACAGCACAGGATACAGACCAGAAGAGTGTTTGTTTATGGAAGAAGAGTTGGAACTCCAGAACAGATTGAATGGCTGCCGGAAGAGAGAGAGAATAATCTATGGACCGTTGGATAAAGATTATCTTGAACTAGAAACCGAGAGATTGGAGAGTATGGAAGTGTAAAAGAGAAAAATGAAGAGTTAAGTAGTAAAAGTAAGAGTATTAGAGTGTCAAAGGATCAGAAGAGCTCTGATACTATGAAGATTTAAGCAGAAGTGAAGAGAGAAAGAGTGTGAAAAGAGTGTAGGAGAAACATTGGAGATTCAAATTGTATTAAGTTGCCAAGAGTAGTTTGTTACATTAGTGGTTCATGTCCTTAAATAGAATGGACAATGTGAACGTTGGTGCATACAAAAAAAGAATAGAAAGTGACATAAAGGAGGTAGCTTATTGATTCAAGGCACAGACGTGACAGCTCCAAGTGGTAAGGAGAACCCGTGACTTCTCCCTTCAGCGCTGACTCTTCTTAAGTGCACATGTGATCCTTCATGTCCTCTCCTTTAGTTATTTATTCTAGTCCCCAATGTAGCCATACTTCACTCCTAAATGCCTTGGTCTCTCATCTATTTATCTCGGTTCAATGCAATACCGTGATACACAAGGAAGAGCTCATCACTTGATCTTCACTCTTCTTGTTCAACACCTTGCACCCCTTGCTACTGGAGCTGCATTGGCGACTTCCCAAGTCCGCTTGATCACCTTTGGCTGGGCATTCCTATCCAGCTAGTTCTCCTCCTCCATTCCTAACTCCTGATCATCTGCAATCTCAACCAATTCTGCCACACTCTCATACTTCCTAATGGCACATCTGTTCTTGTGGTACACCCTTAGCCCCTTCAAGAACTTACGGATCAGCTCCCATTCTTCTATGCGCTTGTAGCAGAATCTCCTTAAACAGTTAAACTCCTCCTTGTACTCCTTCTCTCCCACACTTCCCACTGAATCTGACGGGCTTACTTCCCGAACCACATGAGGCGCTGGACCTCTACCTTTTCCTCGGAGCGTTTGACCTTTCTTTGGTGGCATCCTGCAAACAACTTTCTATCAGAAATTTCCTGTAAAGAAACTAAAAGAGAACTTAGTTTAGGAAGTGAAGAGTGTGGTCTTGCTGGTGCTTTAGACATCTACTTTTGAAAACCCTTTTTTTTTTAAATCCAAAAATATCTTAGACATACGAAAATAAATCTTAAAAAATCCAAAAATCTTCTTAAAATCCCAAAAATATCTTTCCAAATCTCAAAAAAAATATTTTGAAACACTTTCAAATCTTTTGAAAATTTAAAATACAAAAACGAAACAAAAACCGAATCCCAAAACTACAGCCAGCCCCCCCCCCTTCGATTGCTGGTGAGTTATATCCATCAAACCGACTCCCCAATCTTTCCAAGGATCGAATTCAAAAGTCTTACAAAACTGTTTTAAAACCAAAGTGATTTTCTAAGTGTTCATCTTGAACAATTCGATTGCTGGTGAGTTATATCCATCAATCAAACCTCAAAATGTCTAAGTGTGTCATATCTTTGGCAATTTGATTCTTTGGCAATTTGAGTTGGTATATCAAGGGCCTTTCTGTAACCCTTGTATGATCTTTCATTTCACATCATTGTAACTTAAGCTAGTAGCTTGTGGTTGAAGGCATATCCAATCTTTAACATCTTCAGAGTGTTGAGTCTTGGGAGAGTGTCATTACTTTCTTTCGATGCCGAAGAACAAGACATTGTTGATTTTTTCAAGTTTCACAGAATTTTTCTTAATTTAATTTTAATTTTGTTAAATTTTTTGATTTTTTTCTTTATTTTTTAGAAAAGAATCCTCTATTTATTAAAAATAATTTCATAGGATAATATTTTTTAAAATTAATTTTCTTCTAAAACTATATATAGCAAAAAATGAAGATCATTAGTTTTAAATATTCTATAGGTCTTTCTTACGGAATTTATTCCTATAAAAAGAAATAAAATTTTAATATATATATATATATATAAACATATTCAGTAATTGGATGATTACATATATTGTACACACAAACTTGATTGATCAAAACAATAGAACAAAAGAAATAATAAAAAAATTAAAAAAAATGGTTAAGGGTGTACAGCTTTTTAGCTTAATCACTTTTGTGATTATCTCCTTGATTTCAACAGGTGATCTCTATGTCTTGTGATTTCAAATTGGTCCACATTTCTTTTTCTACAACATGTATTCCTAAGTTTCAAACAATTTTTTTTTCTTTATGAAGAAAATTGAAATACTAATAATCAGTGTTTAGCTTTTTTTTTAAAACCAATTTTAAAGTTAAAATTTTATTTTTATAAATCTTGTACAGATAAAATTTTATTTCATGACAAAAATCCAAACTATATCTATATATTTTATTTTAAAGTTAAAAATAACATACAATTTAATTTAAGTGAGACAAATAATATATATTATATTTTCAAACTACATCTCGCCTTATTTATTCTTGCTTTGATAGATCACAAGTGTCTTATTGTAGATTATAACTCACCCTAGTAAACTAATACTATTTTTTGTAGACTAAAAATAGCCAAAAATAGATATCATCAGCTTTGTATTATTTCATATATTTGTAATTATTATAAAAATTTAGTACAGATTTTTTCTAGTTTATTTCTTTGAAAATTGAAAAACTCGAGATATATATATCAGATTATTGCATACATAAATAAACCTATATAGTAAAAAATGAAAAGAAAATAATAAAGTCAAAAATACAACTAATTGATTTCAATATGCAATAAACATTATATGATAATTTAATGATTTTTTTTTTTGTATTTTCCTTTGACTTCTCAAATAAACCATAATTTTTAAATAAAAATTAAACAAGAAGCCAAAATAAACCGTGAAAAAGAATGCTAATGATTTTTTCACATTAAAACCATTTGATAGTTTGATGATACATTAGTAATACCAAAATCAAAACCTTTGTTTTTGTTTTCATTTTAACATCCATTATCATTATATAAATTTTCTGATTCATCCATCTTTATTATCTATATATAACTTTTTTTCTTTATACTTATGATTTTTCTTTATTATTATATTCGTAAAGACAAGTTTTGTACCAGAGAAGAAATGGACTGATTGCAAGATTACAACCCGAATGCCTTGAAAGACACACAATGACCCAGATTGCCATCGTTATTGCTCAAAACTTAGGTCCGACCCTGGAAGATGTTTGTCAGTGCGGAGTGCGGACCAATACGAATGTCCAAAATCCAATGCATGCGAACACCTGAATAAAGTATAGAAAGTATTGCACTACAAAAAAGTTATTATTTTACATTATTTATTTTAAAAATTTGTATCAATTATAAATGATATAAAAAACTTTTGTATCACTTAAAAGAAGGATTTTAAAATTGGTGATTCAAATAATATATATTATTTTATTAATACTATTAATACACGATGTAAATATATAAAATATATACATCGATTTTGTAATTGGTGTCAATATGTATCAATTATAAAAAATGATGTTAACTTTTATATCAATTTTTTATAAATAATATTAATATTTGTAATGTTATATATTACAATTACATTAGTTTTAGATCACTGATACAAAATGTTGTTTCATATTAATAACTATGTTATTATTAATTTGAATTAAAAATATTTTTGTAAAATTTAATACTTTTAAATGATTTTATATATATATTTAATAAAAGTAACTAAATTTTCAAATGACTTCAAATTTATTTTAAGTGAGAAATTTATTTCATAGAAGAGAAATTGTATTTTCTTAGTGTTTGTTTCCAATGTGGGACAATTTGCATCACTTTTTCATTGATACAAATATTTGTAATGCGGGTGCGGTTGTGGAAGGTTGCAGAAGTGGGCAAGGTTTCAAACGTTATTAAGCGAGTTATATGACTTATTCAGCGGTTGAGAATGAGTACGTTTGCGGGATATATACTTATGAGTGGTTGACTAGTGTATGCAAAAACGGTTAAATAATAAAATAACAATAAAATGTGTATATTGCACTGATATCTATTTCAGTAGCCAGTAGTTGTATCTACTATCTCTCGTTCAGTCTCATTGTATTTCCAATCTAGAGCTACAGAAAAAAATACCCCCAACAAGATAAGCTTATTATGCGTAATGACCAATTTAACTCGGTAAGCTTATTAAAGACTTACAAATTGTAAATACAGCTGAGAGAAAAAACAGCACGATTGAGCATAGCACCGTTTCCCACATACTTGCATTTTGCAAAACATCTTTGGTTTGAGCTTACCGAGTTGATTGGTTAATATCTCTCATTCAGTCTCATTGTACTCCCATTCTAGAGCGACAGAAAAAAAAAAAAAAAAAAACCCAACAAGATAAGCTTATTATCCCTAATGACTAATTTAACTCGATAAGCTTATCAAAGACTTACAAATTGAAAACACAGTGGGGAAAGAAAACAGCACACATTGAGTATAGCATCGTTTCCCACATACTTGCATTTTGCAAAACATCTTTGGTTTGATCCTGATGACCTTAACGAGTCTCTCAAAGAAAAAAAATGATCGAAAACAGACTATATGATGATAACCAAAATATAAGTTTTGTAATGCAAAAGACTAGAAGATTCTTGTTCCTATGAAAATATGGATTCACCATGGTTTCTGAGAGTGAATTGGCAGGGATGATTATATTATAAGAAGTTCCAAAGTATCTACTGCACTTCTTTTCCCGATTTTCCCAAATTAGTAAATGAGTATGCTAGAGAGGCAAACATTTCAAGTCTTCTTAAGTTGTATGTTTGTACAAGAAATTATACATCTAAACATGTTGAAGAAGAAGATTTTATTTTAATAATATTAATAACTAACAAATCGTAAAGAACAAATTGTAAAGAAGTTTCTAGTTAAGTTTGGGTGATTTCCTTTTTGCATCAGACAAAAAATTGCTGTTTCATCTTTTTTTTTAATTTTCCTTTTAGATAAAGTTTGCTTATAAATAAATCTTTTAGGATGATCAATAAACAAATATCTTTATATTCAAAAATAACTAATCATTTGAAGTCAGCACATGGAAAAGCTGTAATTAGCTACAATTCCGCTCTTGACATCACGTGCATTATTTGTGCATATTTTCTGTTTTTTATTTATTTATTTATTGGTATGGTCAATGAACATCTTCTGAAACACAGTTCAGTTTGGTTCATTAAATTTAAGTTTTTATTGTCATGGTCAATAAACATCTTTCCACCACTGATATGTTTTTAATAGAGTGATTTATTAGTTTATATAAAATTGTAGATATTACTGTATAGTCTAGTTATTCAATCCTACATATGTATATATATGTATATATATAGAAGTCAATTGTACAGGATAATTATCAATAAGACAAGTATTTCATTATTTTATCTTTCATATTCTTCTCATATAAGTAATATGGTTTGCAACTTGTTACCGTTCATCTTGATAGAAGTAATTATGATGACTGGAATGTAGTCATGCCCATTGCGTTATATGCAAGAATAAGATACGGTTTGTTTATGCAGAGCATCTAGGAAAAGGAAATTCAAACTTTATTTTGCATGTAAGAGAGAGAAACACATTTTTATAATTGTTATTTTGACTGTGGACGAAAATCAGTCTTGCTTTGGTGATTTTGGGCTGAATCTACTTTCTTATACTTCTCTGATGGACCATGATTGTAGCACAGTTGAGATTGTGGCTTAATTCCATCTGGGCTAGCCGGAATTGTATAATGAATGCACACATGTCCAAATTCACGTAAGGTGGAGAAGATCTGATTTGTAAATTTCATAATTCCTTCTTCTGAACTCTGTTGGATCTGATTCCTCTTCGAGTAGCTCCATATTTGAGTTGAGAACACTCTCCAAGTGGTTTCACGCGTAGAAATCTTGTGGTTGGGAAGATATGAGTCTAACAATGAATGTATGTCGTTTCTGCTTCTCATGATCATATCAGGCAGCCTTTCAGGTTTCTGAGACTACTCCCTCTCCTCTCACTAAAATCGCAAGAAAGCACATCAAGGCCTTGGATCATGAGAAGAAAAAAGGTCCCATATTCTCAATTTTTACCTCTTTTCATCTTCCCTTTCATTTATTTTTTTCATTATACTTTCATGTATTATATTCTAGGAAAGAGTTGTATAAATGGATGCCAAAGCCAATTTATCTCCAGCACAACCGAAGCTTTTGTCCGAGAAAAAAAAATAAGACAAGGAAAAGAGGTCATTGTCAAACACGAGAAAACCATAGCTGTCGTTGATGGTCTTGATTCTCTATGTGATTCTCTGACATGATGCTCAAGGTAAAACATTCAGCCAACAAAAATAACTATGAAAACCTAAAGTTTCTTCTATTGATTCAGTTCATTCTTTATTTTCATCTATTATCTCTTTATTTCCTTGAGTTCTTAAAAAAAATAGTTTATTGCAATCTCTCTGTAGCACATTAAGGTTATCTTTCTTTTTGTTCTTAATGTTATATTTGAAGTGTCATCGTTTCGGATGGAATTGTAGAAATGTGGAATCCAAAACTAAGGTTGCTGCACCAGAAACAGATATTTCACTTGAGCATGTCTAGCCCCCTTGATATGAATGTTAAACAGTAGATATCTCCAACGTCACTTTTTTTTTTTGCATGTTGTAAAAGTTGTTTTCGGGTTTCTCTGAACAAAACCTTTTTCCAATGAACATTCTGTCAACCTTGAGCTCCAAGGTACATCTTTATCACTAAAAACGACGGAAAATGATATGATGGAACCAGATAAATAGTCTTCCAAGTGACAGGGGTCGATTGAGATTTCATTCAAAATTGTGCGTGAAGAGGAAGCTGCTCAAAGTTGTAAAATAACATTGCAAATGACGAAATTCTAAATCACTTTAAGATGCATAGTTCTTGTTTCTTTCATTCTCCTCTGTCAAGGTATGCAAGACATGTATGGAGAAAAGTCAATACTTAGAGAAGGTGCCGTAACATATAATGTTTTATACAAACAGTGTACTTGCTTGAACTCGACAGACAAGAGAACATACACTAGCAAAACGCACTCGCACAAAATGGTGGAATCCCTGAATGGGACCGAACAGCTGCAATGGCTGATTTAGTGGGACCAAGTGGGGCACGAAAATAAAATTAACTTTTTCGTCATATAGAATGTCTGCAGCTATTTTTTAGGAAGTAAAATTGTTTTTTCGTACTTAGGATGAATATTATTTATAATGTATGTAATGTACTTCTGAATTATGTATAAGAATTTTGTGTTGTCACTTAGAACCATAATAATTCTATATTAATTTTTTTGTCACAATATTTTGTTAAACATCTACCTTTTCGATTTGTTTTTCTTTTTCTAAATATAAAAAAGCTTTAACACATCTAATAATTTAAATACATCTGATAATTTAAATAAATAAATAAAAAATGAAAAAAATGAAAAAGTTACTGTTAAACGAAAGAATCTCTAATGTTTCAGTATATTCTCAAAAAAAAAATTATCCATTCTATCGTAAAAACAAAAAGGAAAAGTCTATCCGGTCAACAACGAGAAGAGAATAAAAATCTTTCACTTTAAAAAAATGGAAACAAAGAAGAAAAACATGAAAAAAAACTAAAAAAATACAATATAGTAGTTATGAATGATGATAGATCAACAAACACTTACAAAAACCATTATTTAATGGGCCTATAACTATTAAAGCCCACCACTTACCTGGCCGAGATGGGCCTGATCAACGAAAGTCGGTCGATTTTGACTTTCCTCTATATACGTCTTTCTCTTAGACAATTAGACAAAAAAAATCTCTTTCGTTAAAGAAAAAGAAAAAAAGCTCTACAAAGGTTAGGGTTCCTTACAATTCCTTAACACGAGGAACCTTCTAAGATTCTCCGTCCTTAACGTATCGATTTTTTTGCTTTGATTATCTTTTTAGGTTTCTCGATCTGTTTAAGTTGCTTAAAACTATGGCGGCAGAACCGAAGGCTACGACTGAAGAAGTTAAGATGGATCTGTTCGAAGACGACGATGAGTTCGAGGAGTTTGAAATCAACGAAGGTTAATTTCTTTTTCCCTTGCTTCTTTGGTTTTAATCGATTCATCATTAGAGTAAGAGTTTCCGATTGGAATTTAAGATGAGTCTTTAGATTAATAACTTATATTTCTGTATTTGAAGAAATTTGATTGTATAAGTTGGGTAGTTGTGACGTGTTTCTTTTAATAGTTATATGATTTTTGGGATTTGCTTAAAGATTGATGAGTTCTTGAGATTTATACAACTGTATTGGAAGAAAGTTGATTAAGATACGTCTCTGCACTTATTGTATAAGTTTGGTTTCTTGTGATGTGTAGTGGATCTGTTAGGTTTCTTTTGGACTGAGTTTGGTAGTTATAATGTGGAAGAATGAATCTTTAGGTTTTTTTGATAAAAAATAAAAGAGAATTCTTTATCGTAACAACACTCATCTTTAACATAGTCTCTTGTTATAATAAACATAGTATTACACAGCCTTGCATTGTATTAGAAGAATTGATAATGAACATAGTTTCGATTCTGCTCCTGCTTTGCTTCAAGTTTTATGGTATCTAAGGATGATTTTTATATATGTATGCTGAGCAGATTGGGTGGAGAAAGACGAAGTGAAAGAAGTTGGTCAGCAATGGGAAGATGATTGGGATGATGATGATGTCAATGACGATTTCTCTCGTCAGTTAAGGAAGGAACTTGAGACTACTACTGCTGATAAGAAATGAGTTCTGAAGAATGTTTGATTGAGACTGGATTATCTTCACTTTTGAATTGCATCCTTTGTTTGGTGTATTGCCCTTTTGCTTTGCACATTTCACTCTTGGATGCAAATTCCCCTATCTATGAAGATAATAAATCTCTGAACTGCTAAATCCATTTTATGACTGCGTTTGCTCTGAATTTGTTTGTGTTGTCCCAAAAAGTCTGTTATGCTTGACATGGTAAATTTACGGATTCGCAATTGTCTCAGTGAGTAAGATCTAAACGTTACTAGAAACCTGATACGAGAATTGAGAGAATATAACGATAAAGAAATTAGACGAAAAACAAGAAACTGTAGACTCATTTATATAAAATCTTCTACTTCAGTAATGGCAACAAAACCAACAACATAAAAACGGATCTTGCTCAGGGTTTTACTCATATTGTCTTCCCTTCTTCTACATCTTCAAAACCACCAATACCAAAAAAAAAAAAAAAAA
>KE153892.1:121533-131622 GCA_000411075.1 Sisymbrium irio
TTTATAAAATCAAATATTGAAAAATAAAATCGAAAAATAACTCGTGTGCCGACACATGGGCCGAGTCTAGTACTTTTTATTATTGTTGAGCCGAATTGGTTTTCAAACCGATACGGAAATTGATTATGCGTGTTCTTAAAATAGATGAGCTTTTATTGATTCAGCAGCCTGCAAATATTTTAATTTGTATTTCTATTTTAATTTACACTTGAGTTAATATTTCCTCCGACACCTTGTTGTCGGTAGTCGAAAGATCTGGAAAATTTGTCCTTGTTTCTAACGTCTGTGTTATTAAGCGATTTTATCGGTGATCCGTATTTGGTGAGATAAATTTCCGACATATTGTTTTTTATTTGTCTTTGATCTGGCTTTAGGCAATGAGATATCTTACTCAATCTAGGCGATTCTTTCGACTCAGTTTTAACTTAAGTTTTTTTTGGCTTTGTCGACAGATTTTCTAAATGGATTTGGTTTCCGATGTCGTTGTTCTGCAAGAGACCGTCAAAACCTTCAGATGAGATTCAATTGTCGATTGTTGTTCTCCTATTGTTTCAATTCGCTTAAGAAATCATAATATTTATGATTCTTATTTTGTCTATTTCTTTGCATGTCATCTTCGGATTCACCGATGAAATAAGAAAAGAGAACAAATCAGATCCGTGTTTGGTGAGATTCAGTCCCGACAATTTGTTTTTATTTTCTTTCATATGGCTTAAGGGAGTGTTGATATCTTTCGACTCAATATTCACTTCTATTTTTTTTTTGTTCTTTGCCTGTGAATTTTGGATACATGGATAAGAGGAGAAAGACAAGCGAATTCAGACCGCTAAGTTCATAATATGGTGACTCCTTGTCCCAAATATTATTTACTTTCTTAGTTCTATTTTTAAGTGAATCTTTGATTCTTGAAATTGGTAACTAAAGATACAATCTTTCTCATTGATTCGGTGTAATTTATCTGAGCAACTTGATTTCTGTAAACTCATATATATCTTTCCCATTTTACAACTAAGGATTGATTAAAGTTTATTTACATTTCGGTGCATGAGTATTAAGATCATTCACGGGTCCGAACCATGGCATTCTATATTAGTGAAGGCATTTTCAGGATTTCATGAAATAAACCAATAAGGTAACTCATTAAATTAACTTTCTCTTCTTCCCTCTCGTGCTCTTTCCATTTCTGTATACATGTGTCAAACATGATTTCAGTCTAGACTATCATTGATTGTCATTGAGTATATAATTGATTAATTAGTTCTATTTTCATCTGTTTCATGAATATTTCCCATGAAACCGAACTATGGCCACACTATGTCATGGTTCCGGTGCTTGATGATAACGGTGAAAACGTGGTCACCGATTCAAAGCTTACATTCAATAGGTACGCCAATAACCTAACAATTTATTTTGATAGTGCATTGTTTTAAATGGTATAGATAAAAAAGATGATTCATGATGATAAAGAATTGCCTTTGAATGATTAATGAATGGCTAGACATTGTTAGGTTACACAAGTTGATTGACGTTGTCCATTGTTGGCTTATAGATGAGTTGTCTATCTTTGGCTATGTCCAAAAGATATCCATGTTATTTGTCATGTTTAAAAATGTATCTTCATTAGCGTAATGTTTAAACAATTAAATAACTCTTAAAATTTGTAGAAACGTCTAAAACTGTAGAAATGTCCAAATATTCAAAATCCTTCAGAAATAATATTATAAAGAGTTAAAAACCTTATTCTAAAACTGTATTCAAATCTCTTCATGTCGCTTCTTCCTTCAACAGTTTCTTCCTTCACCAGAAATGGTTCATGTCGCTTCATAGTCTTCCAAGTTGGTGAAAACCTCTTTGAAAACTACATTCATAGTTTGTTTTTGAGGTTTCCCATCTTTGTTGAAAATCAAATTCTCAAACCTTTCTTTGATGTTACTCTCGATATAGCCACATAGAACTGACCATATGAAAACACTGGCCTTGGTAGAAAGAGTCCCACATTTGAAAGAGACTACCCTTGGCTTTTGTTTATGGTTATAGCAAACACAACAACTAGAGGCAATTGTCTTCTACGCATTTTGAATGGCAATCGAGTATCCGATGGACTTATCAACAATCTTGGAATCAGAACTATATCACCAACCCTTTTTCCCGTAATAACCCTAGCTTCCACCATAAAAATCCATTAGTTGAGTGATCTGAAGTCTTGTTCCATTCATCAAACCTCCTGTATGATCAATATTCCTTAACAACATGACGAGACAACCAATCTTTAATCTGAGACGGTGGTTCGGTAAACCAGAACCTTTAATATTGTTAAGGAAATCAGGAGTTAGAGCCTCATCATTAACTGATCTTTTATCAAGGGGATGTAGACTAACTTAGGTAGATCTTTTCTTCACCTAAAAGAAAAAATGAAAATGTTAACAAAATATTTACTATCATTCGTAAATAACTTTTGGAAAGACTTCTTATATTTAAAATTATTTACTTCCCATCAAGTTTATCCAACATATGCTCATTTATCATACTGACATCTTCGTTGGTTGGACATAATATTGCTCTGTCTTGGCAAAACTTTGGTTCCTTCATTCCTTGTAATTTCATAGCATCACCATACACCTCTTTGCTTATTGCTTCTATTGGATCATTAATTTCAGTAATAAGAAACTCATCTGAAATATCTATTAGAGCCTCACCATCATTAGGTTCTGCAATTTTTCCATCTCCTACCGCTAGTATCGATTCTGAGAACTCTTTAAGATCCTTTGCCTCTTCAACCGTCAAGTTATTTGAAATTAGACGCATATTCTTCGTCAGTTTCAGCACCTCACAATGCTTCCAAAGATATGACGAATTAAGTGAAGCCATTACTATTTCAGCCCTAGCAGCTCCATTTTATTAGGGGAAGAACTTCCCTAAAATCACCGCCAAGAACCACAACCTTTCCGCCAAAAGGTTTCTTTATGTTTTTTTCAACTATATCAGATAAACTTCTATCCAATGATTCAAAACAATGTTTGCTCATCATTGGAGCCTCATCCCATATTATGAGAGAGGCTTTCTTTACTAAATTAGCAACATCTGTTCCATGACTCATATTACATGTAGAAAATTCGTCTGGGTTTAACGGTATACCAAACCTGGAGTGTGATGTCCTTCCTCCTGGTAATAGAAGTGAAGTGATACCGCTAGAAGCAACGTTCAACACTATATCACCTTTGCATCTTACTGCAGTAGAGAGAACACTCCACAGAAAAGTTTTTCCAGTGCCACCAAATCCGTACACAAAAAACATTCCACCATTTCTTTCAAAAACAGCTTTTGTGATATATCATAAATTTTCCTTTGCTCATCAGTCATCTTTCGGATGTCTCTATCGTGATTTCTTTTCAACTCTTGACAATCGTAGCTACGTTCATCAATAAGCAAAACATTTTAATGGTCGTTTCTTTGAAGTGATGGCTTAGGCATAGATCTATACTTATGAAGAGAACTCCCGTTTCTTTTCATTAGCTGCTCTATCTCTTGAAGGGCATAGTTCTTTTTGTCATCGTCACTTAATTTGAGTTCTGAATATTGAATAGAAGAAAAACGTGTGAGATAGAATAAATGTTGATTTGTACGTCATAGTATAAAAATGAATTTAGAAGTATAAACATGGACGATCGAGTCGTATCCTCATGTTGTGTTCAATATCTTCTGCAAGGCATTCACAAGTTTTCTCCCACACAACCTCAGGATTTGTTAAAGTATCAGAAAGCAGCATGACCATAAAAACTCGTCGCAAGGCGTTTGTTGAACTTACACAAGTCCTCCGTATAATATCATCGATATACTCCTGATCATCCTCTAGTAATCCCCGAGCATAGCAAGCCTCTTTATATCCTTCATAAACAACTCCATTTAAAGTCTTGATTCCATTGAATCTAGTAGGACCTCTTACATGATTCAACAACAAACGTAGATAATAAGCATCTTCAATCTTTCTTGGAGCATAATTAATTCGTCCAACACTAAACCCCTTTCTCATTTTTGAAACTTTTTCTCACTTTTCAAGAATCTATAATGGTTCGGAATCTGAACGTAAGTGAGTGTCCTTGCAAAAGAATCCACTTTATTCAATTCAAACCAGGCTAAAAACATTGTATTTTGAACGTGTTTGTGATTAACAACATCCACTACTTTGTCCTTTCTTCTAAAAAAGACATTATGTTTCTCGGGTAAATGCCAGTATAGCTTCTCAACTGTTGTAGATCAATAATGTATAGGATATTTGAATAATCTCCAAGCCGCTTCACATGCAGAAACATACTTTCATTGATTTTGAAATAAATTTAATAAATAAATTATTTTAGTCCTTTTTATTAAGTTTATAAAGTTAAACAAAATTGATTAAGAGATACCTGCATTCAAAATAATCGTTTATTTCGTTAGTCATCTTCTTGCCTTCTTGGTTTCCTAAATCATATCCGGTTCCCGGTCGTTGAACAGCAATAACAACATGATCTTGTCCCTTGTTGATGTACTTAAATAAGTACTTAATATAACCAGTTTGATGGCACCATTCAACGTTTATATGAGCTTCGTACTTCACATAAAGTCTCTTGTTAGCCAGGTTTGGAAGATTAAAACGGCTCAGAAACTAAAGCACTTTATGTGGCAAAACCTAATTGGATGTGTGGTTACTTTTCAGTGACTGACATATCACCACTTGGGTAATGATAATTGTTGTTCTAGATGTGGAGATCGGAGGAACCTTTAAACTAATTTCTCTTTCTATACCCTCTTGCACTCCAAATTTGGGTCTTATCAGACTTTTTATCCCTTCTGGATGTTTTCTAAGTTAATCTTTGTACCAAAATATGAATTTCCAATTTTGGAGGATTGAGGACTTTGAAGTCACCCGAACAAGATATTTTCATGTGGGTCTTGTGGTTTACAGGATACCATGGGTGGTCACATGGAGGGTACCACTGATTGCCGTAGGAGCCTAGCAGCTCTTCATGTTGAGTTCCAAGGCTTTATGTAGGAAATGAAGTGTTTAGTTGAATGTCGAAGAATATCAGTGCGGTTTGAGATGGATTATACTAATTTGGTTAAGATGATTGAAGATCCAGAGAATAGGCCAGCTTTCAAGATGTAGATTGAAAGCTTCATATCTCTCATAACAATTATTAATGATTTTATTCTTGTTTGTATACCGCGTCCCAGTAATGTTTGTGTTGATGCCCTCGCTAAGGGTACTAGAGCACGAGATACTATTTTCTCCCATGTAGGCCAAGATCCGTCAATAGGGTACCTTCTCAAGAACTATGCCCTTCCAACCAATTTATGACCTATTATATGGACTTAGTTGAAAAAATATACAGATAGAGAAATCTTGTTTTATAATGATTTTATGCTTTCGAAATATGACTATTGAGAGTTTGGCTTTTTGTAGGACATTCGGGCGCCTGAAAAATTTCCATCTAGTTTGCTTGAGGGCAAGCTTCATGATAAATAAGGGGTATTGACACGCTTCGATGTAGTCATATAAGGAATAAAAAGAAGGATTTTCAGTCAACATAAACAGAGTTGACTAAAGAAAAATATTGGAAGAAACTGGGTTGGTGAATTGGAGTGCTCTGATTAGTTCATCTTATTTGTTAAGAAAAGTCAATTTCTTATAAATAGTTGGTTGTACATTTAGTGGAAGTCATCTTTTGGTTTGAAGATACTTTCGTCTTAAGGAGTGTATGATTGGATTATGCCAATATCTCTCATCTTTCTCTTATCAAAAGTGTAATTGATTTATTTCATTCTAAATAAAACGAGATTGAGATTGAGTTTTGGCGAGTGAGTTGAGACAAAACACACCGGAGCTTTACCAGGGTCACGAGATTGAGATAGGGCATGTGACCCTGGTAAATGTACACTTTGATATCATTCAAACTCTACATTTTTTACAAAAACAAATCGTGTATAAAAGTTCTCTTTCTTCTAGAACAATATCTGACAGCAGACGAATCCTAGAATTCACTTTTGGCACGGTTGAGGTTGGATAAGCCTGGAATGATGAAGTCTAAGTGGTGGATCAGAGGGTCGCACCAAAGTTGTGGATCGGCTTTGGATATTCCTGAACCTTTAAGCTGCTTGATATGACGCACAAGTCCAGCTTTCAAGAGTTGCAAATTGAAGTAACCCTTCTTTCTATGGTTTAGTTCTCAAAAGAACGAGAGAAAAACTCTGAAGAGTTCTTAGATAAAAGTTGTGTAATGAAAATACAAAGAGTTTTCCTTTTTATACTTAGGATAGAAATCGAATCCTAATCTATACTATAATACTTCAACAACTCTCTTCAGGAGAGCGACACATCAGCACTTACAAAGCTGACACGTGTCCGCTTATATTTCTTCTCCAAAACGTAAATCAGTTTCTCGCCCTTTCGTTCTCTCTGCACCGTCTAAATTCATCATGTCTGTAATTAATTCGTCTTCTCAAATTGATTGTGATGAATCCAATTGAAGCCATCTTCCGGTTAAAACTACATTTGCTTATATCTTTCTGTCTCCTCCTTCTCAAATTTTCAAGATTTTAGTTTAAATAATCTGGCTGTCCCTCTCTCCCTCATTCTTCTATTCACCTAGCTTCTCGATTCATTTCTGACAAACATTCCCCACTTTCATCATTTTTTCCTTTTCTATTGCTTAATTTCGGTTTCTCAGTTAGTTTGTTTCTTGTAAAAAGTTTTCCCATCTCTCGATCCATTCTGGGGTTTTGGGTGTGTGAGCTTAACAGCAAAATCTTTAGACTTTCTATTAGATAGTCACTTTTCTCGGAGTTCTAAAGAATCAGAACATCCTGCAGGTTATTTGATAGAAAGTAATTAAGTGTTCAAGTCCTGAGCAATTTTTACATACGGTGTTGGTGCTTTTTAGGATGACTCTGTACATGATACACGAAATCTTAATGAGATAAAAAAAGGTCAGTCTGTTCTCATTTTATCCATGGTGTGCTCTTGAATTCATTTCAATTAGCGTTAATAAAATGATATTCTGTTTGATTAGTCTTAGAAATATTCATTTCAATTAGCGTTGACACCGTCTGTAGCGACATAATGTTTCCTTGTATATCTCCCAGGTCACATTTGTGTGGTGAAATAGTAGGCTTGCTCTGCATTGCTGGACTATGTTTAACAAGTTTACACAATTTTATGGTTACAACAGATGTTCAGTCCCGTGAGAGGTGAGTGGAACATGATGATGAAGTTTGAAGCACCAAAACGTCATCACATCTTTTCGTAGTCACTACCACAACACTTCTCAGGACGACCAAAAGCAGAACGCCATTAATGTGTAAGCATTATAAAAAATTTATCTCTCTTTTCTTAAATAAAAATTAACAAAAAACAATGATTCTCAAGCTAAGATCATTAAAAAATGCAGATGAAGTATTGTCCATTGTTGGAAGGGATACTCTAACCGAGGCATGCTATGTCCCGTAGTTCAGGCTTTTACTAAAATTTAAGCACACCTTTTAGGTTTAGTAGATGATGTTCGAGGTTTCCTTTTTAGCACATGTGCTTGACATATTTATTATCATGTCTGCAGATAGCTACTGCAATCGAGAAGGCATCACCCTCTGACGACTACTTTGTTAAGAGGAAGCATTATGGAAATGTTAAAATATAACTCCAAACTAATATAAAGGTTAAATTTTGAATTAATGTTTAGTGTTTATCACTTCCTCTCATCCAAATATGGAAACTTGGACTAATGAAACATGGCAATGGGATTTCCACCGAAATTCGAAACGGTCTTATTTGCTATGCCTTGCATGGTTGATACTTATCGCATTGGAAAGATTAGTTGAATGAGCTTGACACCAAGATCATGAGCCCACAACAGGTGAATAATTTATTTCCAAAGAATAACTATCTTTTTACGGGAAAAGTTGTTTGTTTGGAGTAGTTTATTGACTGATTGCATACAGGTGTACATTGGCAAGTGGTCGAGGCATTATACGCATCAGTGAAAGAGAGACTGGTGACGGCTAAATCGTAGGAGTCAGATAAATTGGATGCATTCAAATGCATGAAGAAGACTTTTGGATGGAACTTCACTTTATGATCATCCTTTTAAGTCGATACGTAAATGTACCACAGCTGAAGGAATAAAACAGATTGTGTTTTCGAAAGAAGGCCTCCAATATTGACTTGAACATCTTTTAAAGATTAATTACAATTTTCTAAATGAATTTTTTTCCCAATATGATTCTCCTAAATTGATGGTGGAACAAAAGCTCTTTTGGGATGTCAGAAAAGCAAATATACACAATCCATCTTTTTGGGTCTATGCATTTTGTCTATGTGTACTCGTATGTGTCTATCATATTAAATGATTTATGTTTGTCGATTTCAGTCCCAAGTACTATGTGTTTTAATCAACCTGCGTGAGTAAACGTGAGCGTGAATGAGAAAAAAATTAAATTTGTGTTTCACCTGGTGAAAAAATAGCAAAGAAATAAAAGTACACCGCCATGAAATGGAAAGATACAAGAGGAAAGTATTCAATTTGTGTTTCATCTGGTGAAAAAATGGCAAAGAAAAATAAGTGTACCGACAAGAAATGGATGGAGATATACAAAAGGATCCACAAAAACAAATTAGAACAATGAGCGATAGAAAAAAACGTGCAACTCCTGAACTCCGTAAAAAGAAAGCTCTCCAACTGTTCATGCACATAGAAAATAACATTAATTTCCAAAAAGTTGATAGACTCACATATGTATTCGTAGATAGATTATTTACATTATCGCCAAATTATATCATGAATCAAACGAGCCAAGCAAAGCCCAAATTACTTTGCAAAAAAAGAAATTATAGATTCAGCCGAGAAAAAAAAAAGATTTACTAAACGAACATGGGGTATGTAGCTCTGGAAATTCCCCTTTTAACTGTTAAAATTTTCCCTGTTCTAAGTAAAAGAACATAAAAATTTAATTATTCCTCAAATTTTACACGGAAAAAATCTTATCAACTTTTGGACATATTAATCTCATTTTATTCATCTATTTTTATCATAAAACTAATGAATAAATATTTTATTTTTCAAAATTAATTAAAGAATAAATAGGAAATTTTTTTTTACATATTTACATTTCTTAAATGAGTTTGTTTCCAATATTTTTACAATTATTTTACTCATTAAAAAGACACCAATTGAATGCAATCTATAATTTTGAGAAGACAATTATGTTATAAAAACAAATTTATTATTAATCAAATAAAAATAATTTAAAATAATCCCATACGTATGCGCGGATTCTCACCTAGTGAAAGTAAAAGATGGTTCAGCTTCTAAAAACTTAGGAAAATAAAGGAGAAAACAAAGGAAATGAGTTTATGTGTGTGAAAATGCAGTCGGACCAAAATAGACTTTCCAGCTCATTTTCCTTCCCTTGGTCGGTCGAATATAATGTGATGCCTTAGTCGCTAGAAGAATAGCATGGCCGGTCGCATGAAATATGGTAGAATTGGTCGGTCACAATCGGGTCGTCAGTGGGTCGACCGCGGGTGAACGTTGGGTCCTGGTCGGTCGAATTTTATACGACCATAAGTTCACATAAAATGTTACCCGGGTCGTGAACTGGGTCAAAACACAGGTGAGTATCGGGTGCACGCGGGTCGTCAATCGGGTGAACTTAGGACGACCGTGGGTCGATGCTCAAGTAACCTCGGGACGATCCTCGGTCGATGCACGCAGACGATCGTGGGGCGATACACGGACGATCCTCGGTCGAGTATGCGGATGATCGTGGGGCGATACACGGACGATCATCGGTCGAGCATGGGACGATACGCGGGTTATCCTCGGTCGAGCATGGAGCGATAACGATGCATGTGAGCGTAGTTCAGGTTAACTCCAATTCCAACTGATCCAATTGCAATCTCTCTCGATCATACATCTTGATAGGAACCTGGGTAGCAGCTCGGGCCAGCATCAGGGAAAGGACTGGACAGTACGACCGATAGCTTGGAGGATGGGGCATGGACTGATCCGCTGGGGCAAACTCGGGACAGAGACCAGAATGACCGGGTTAAGGGATCAG
>KE153893.1:1486-23960 GCA_000411075.1 Sisymbrium irio
TTTTATAACATGTATATACAAAACATAAATATTTTAGAATTAGAGAGAACTAAGCTTTACTTATTCTTAATATTGTGAAATTTGAGCAATGTTAAATTTGTTATTATAAATTATTTAAATTATTTCTCATTTAATTTTCATTTCGCTTTATATATTAAACTTTATTTTAATAATTGATTTTAATATTTTATTACTATTCACGGTTTTTTATTAAAAAAATAAATAATATGATTTTTTTTAATATTGTGGTATATCTAGAAAAAGAAACATATATTTATAGTTAAATCTTAAAAGATACTAAAAGATTTTTTGAATAAATTAGGTAATGATTGAATTGACCATTCTACCATTAATGAAAATTTTAAAATATTTAATAATTCTTATGCCATTTCATGTAATATACTACATAATTAAATGTTAATTTCTAAAAAGTGCTTCTGTTTTAATAGTATAGATATGTGTTTGACGAGAAGAAGAGAAAGTCATTGTTATGCAAACTGCAGAAGATCAAAGGATTCAAGGAAAGTGTTTGACGAGAAGGTTCATCAACAAGTTGCTGTGTTGACTGCTTTATTGTCAGGGTATAGTCTGAACAGAAAGCATGAAGATGCGTTAAGTGTTTTCTCAGAGATGTTGAGAAACAGTATCTTACCAAATCAGTCAACATTTGCTAGCAGATTAAACTCTTGCTCTGCTTTGGGAACATTAGATTTGGTTGAACCAAGAAGCAGATGAGCTTATCGAGAGCATGCTCGTGAAACCATGAAGGAAAGATAACTGAAGCGATACTCCAAAAGCTAGGATTGAAAGCGCAACTGAGATGGAGATAACAAGCTGGAAATCGGCTTCAAAAGTTGAGGTGCCATATCCCTATTCTATTGAAATATTTGACATGTTAAACACTGAAGCAAGTGAACTCATCTTCAATATTAAAAAATGGTTGTGAGTTGTGTGGAAACAGTAAAAAAGAGGAGGAAAGTTCCGCCAAGTTGCATCAAATAAATTGATAAACAATGACTTTCTCTTCTTCTCTTATTTTTTTTTAAATATGTGCAATCCACTGACTTTCTCTTCTTCTCTTATTATTTTTTTTAAATATGTGCAATCACTGACTTTCCCTTCTTCTCTAATTTTTTTTTCCAGAATCAGCTTAGGGGAGCAATTCTGTATGGCGTCTTTTTCTTCTTCTTCTTCATCTTCTCGCAATTGGTCATATGACGTTTTTCCAAGCTTAGGCGGAGAAGATATTCGCAAGACATTCCTCAGCCACTTTCTAAATGAGTTGGATCGGAAACTTATCATTGCTTTCAAAGACAACGAGATCGAGAGAAGCCGCTCGCTAGATCCCGAGCTTAGACAGGCGATTAAGGATTCAAGGATTGCAGTGGTCATCTTCTCCAAGAGATACGCCTCTTCAAGCTGGTGTCTAAATGAGCTGAGTGCAAGGAAGAGTGTGGTCAGATGGTTATACCGGTTTTCTACGGTTTGGATCCTTCCGACGTCAGGAAACAGACCGGAGACTTTGAGGAGATCTTTGAGAAGACATGTCAAAATAAATCAGAGGGCGAGATAATTCGATGGAAGGGAGCGTTGACAGATGTCGCTAATATCCTTGGATATCATATAATGTACGAATTTATGAGTCATTTATTTGTTTTTCATTATTTTTGGTTTAACAAACATGATTTTGTAACGGTCTCTTTTCCAAATTAGGGCTAACGAAGCAAGTATGATTGAAGAAATCGCCAATGATGTTTTGAGTAAACTGAATTTTGATCCATCAGATGATGTTGAGGATTATGTTGGAATTGAATCTCATATCAGAGCCATGACTTCATTGCTGCACTTGGAATCCGATGAGGTGAGAATGGTTGGGATATGGGGCCCCTCGGGAATTGGCAAGACCACCATTGCAAGAGCTCTGTTTAGTCGACTCTCACGTCAGTTCCAAAGTAGTGTTTTCATAGATAAAGTTTTCATATCCAAGAGTATGGAAGTTTATAGAGGAGCTAATCTAGGTGACTATAACATGAAGTTGTACTTGCAAATAACTTTTGTAGCTGCAGTTGTAGACAAGAGTGATATAAAGATAGATCATATAGGTGCAGTAGAAAATATGCTAAGGCACAGAAAAGCTCTTATATTTATCGATGATTTGGATGATCAAGACGTGCTAGATGCCTTAGTGGGAAAAACTCAATGGTTTGGAAGTGTAGTAAAACTAGATGGATCAGAGTACTTAAGCGTTTAACTTCTGTATTATTCTGAAGGAATGTGTGATCCTTAAATAGATCAAAGTACAGAACGAGCAAAGCTCAACTTCCCGAAATAAACGCAACTACTAGCTACCGAGTCTATCTCCTAATACATAGGTGACTTATTCAAACTGAGACTAAGTCCTGAGACTTATTATTTAGACTAAGTAACGGCCATGATTACTTCAATCCCTCCCCTAAACTGGAAACTCCTCCCTTCCAGTTTATTCTTCCCTGACACACACGCCCATTCTTTTCCTTAATGCTTCAAACGTCTCCAACTTGAGTGCCTTAGTCATGCAGTCTGCCAACTGATCTTGTGTTGGACAAAACTTAAGCTGAATTGTTCCATCATTGACAAGATCCCTTAGAAAGTGATACCTGACGTGAATATGCTTGCTTCTTCCGTGCAGCACTGGATTTTTAGACAACTTGATTGTTGAACTGTTATCACAGAATAAGACTGTTCCTTCATCTTGTGCTTCTCCAATTTCCTTCAACACGTTTCTCAACCATACTCCTTGACACGCTCCATGAGCTGCTGCCACAAACTCTGCCTCGGTGGTAGATAGTGTCACAATTGCTTGTTTCTTCGACGCCCAAGACACTGCACCACCACCTAGCATGAAGACATATCCAGATGTACTTTTCCTGTCGTCTATGTCTCCAGCATAGTCACTATCTGCAAACCCTACCAGACTTCCCTTCTCGTTTCTCCTATACTGAATTCCAAATTCAACAGTTCCTTGAATATATCTCAATATTCTCTTGGCTGCCATCATGTGTTGTTCCGTGGGCTTTTCCATGTATCTACTCACCAAATTAACAGAGTAAATAATGTATGGACGAGTTGCAGTCAAGTACCTTAGACTTCCCACTAGTTGCTTGTAAGTTGTTGGATCCACGTCATCTCCTACTCCTTCCTTAGACAGCTTATGTCCGGGAACAATAGGATTCTTGACAGAGTTGCAAGTGTCCATACCGAACCTCTGCAGAATCTCTGTTGCATATTTTTGCTGGCTGATGAAGATGCCTTTATCATCTTGTCTTATTTCAACACCCAAGAAATACCTCATCTCTCCAAGGTCCGTCATTGCAAACTCTCTCATCATCGACGTCTTGAAGTTGGCTAGTAGCATCTCAGAGTCGCCGGTGTAGATAAGATCATCTACATACAAGCTCACTATCAAAACCTTCTCTCCTTCTGCCTATACGAACAGAGTGTGTTCACAGTAACATTTTTCAAAGCCCTCCTTAGCAAAGTACCTTTCGATACGACTATACCACGCCTAGGTGCCTGTCTTAACCCATAAAGTGCTCTTTTGAGCTTATACACCTTATCTTCTTCTCCTCTAAGCTCAAATCCTCGTGGTTGCTCGATGTACACATCCTCATGTAGCTCTCCGTGTAGGAATGCACTTTTCACGTCAAGCTGGTAAACCTTCCATCCATTATGTGCAGCTTTACCAAGAAGAGTTCTGATAGTATCCCATCTTGCAACCGGAGCAAATACCTCCTCGAAATCAATACCCTGTCTCTGATGATACCCTTTGGCCACGAGTCTTGCCTTGAACTTGTCCACCTCACCCTTTTCATTGTACTTGGTTTTGTAAACCCACTTAACACCAATTACTTTTGCAAATTCAGGTAACTCCACTACCTCCCATGTGTCGTTCTCCTCGATAGACTTGATCTCAGCTTCCATCGCTTTCCTCCATTTTTCATAGAGTACGGCTTCATCAAATGTATCTGGATCTTCTGCAGGAGTATACAGGGCTAAGACTTCCTCCTCCTCAATGATGAACATACTCGTGCCTCCTACCACATAATCTTTCATCCAAACAGGGGTTTGTTTAGCTCTTCCTCCAACCCCTCTAGTATTTGTCGTAGGATCGGACCTTGCTGTCTCCTATGCAGCACTTTCCTCATTCGCATTCTCTGCTATAGCTTCCTCCTCCTCTTCTTCTTCATTTGTATTCTCGGAGTTTCTTTCTTCTTCTTCACTTTCCGAGTCACACCCTTCCCAGTTTAGAGTCGTCTCTTCTCCTTCTTCCCACTTCCACATCGTCCTTTCATCAAATTGAACATCCCTGCTGATGAACACTTTCTTTGTCTCCGGGTTGTATAACCGGTACGCCTTGGATTCCTTGCTCACACCGAACATCACACATTTTCTGCTCTTCTCATCTAGCTTGATTCTCTGCTCACAGGGGATCAAGGCGTATGCTACACACCCGGAAACTCTAAGGTGATCAACCGACGGCTTGTGCTTACTCCACATCTCTTCTGGGGTCATGTTTCCAAGGGCTCGGGATGGACTTCTGTTCAGTATATGCACCGCATACTGAGCTGCTTCTGGCCAGAAATTTCTTGGAACTTTCATTCCAAACAGTATACACCTCGTCATGTTCATCACACTTTTATTCTTCCTCTCTGCTATACCGTTATGTTTAGGCGTGTATGCTGCCGTAAGTTGTCTCTTGATCCCCTTCTCTTTGCAGAATTCTTGAAAGGCTGTCGAGTTGTATTCTCCCCCTCTGTCGGATCTCAGGCATACTAGGCTTTCTCCAAGCTCTCTCTCTACGGCTGCCGTGAATTCTTTGAAGACCTTTAGTGCTTCTGATTTCTCTGAAAGCAGAAACGTCCAGCATTTTCGAGAATAATCATCAATGAAATTCAAGATGTAGCGTTTACCACTCTCTGAGGTTGGTGATATTGGTCCACAGATATCGGTGTGGACCAACTGGAGCCCCCGGGTTGCTCTCCTCTCATACATATATCGCACAGGTCTGCATCTCCGATTTTGATCAGCTTTGGAATTCCATTCACCATGTCTTTCTCTACCAAACTCTTCAGTCCTCCGGGATTAAGGTGCCCAAACCTCTGGCGCCACAACTCCTCTGTGTTCTCATCAGACGTTGCCTGCAGACAATGTTCTCCTTCTTTCTTCACTTCTGCCAACACAATGAACATTCGGTTCTTTGTCATGTTGGAGATCATCAGTAATCTCTTCTGTTTCCTGTGCCAGACCTCACAGACGTCGTCATCAATGATTATCCTTAGCCCCTTCTGTTGTAGTTGCCCCACGCTCAAGAGATTGTTTCTGAGTTCAGGAACGTAGTAGACTGCAGTGATCATCTGAGTAGTTCCGTTAATCAATAGCCTGAGACTTCCTCTTCCCTCTACATTCATCCTCCGATTATCCCCAAGCTTTACACTCTGCTTAAAGGTTGGATCAAACTCCACGAACCACTCCTTGGTTCCGCACATGTGATTGGAGCAGCCTGAGTCTAAGAACCAGACGTGTTTTGCTTCCTCCCCCTTTTGAACCTCCATGTGAGCCATAAGTAACACATCTTCCTCTAACTCTGCATAGTGGGCATTTCGTTCCCACTCAGGACATTCAAACTTGAAATGCCCCATCCTATGGCATTTGTAGCATTCCACTGTCTCCTTATTGATATTGGGACTGCCTCTTCCACGACCCTGATAGCCTCCTCTTCCTCCACCTCTGGTTTGAAACCCGCCTCGGCCTCTTCCTCTTGTGGAGCTCCACCTCACCTCCACCTTTAGAGCATGTTCCTCATCACCATGCCTGCGTAGCTTCTGTTCGTGCACTAGCAAAGAACTTTGTAATGCATCCACCGTAAGCTCAGTGATGTCGTTTGATTCTTCGATCGCACAGACAACATAGGTGAACTTCTCCACAAGCGTTCTCAAGATCTTTTCAACAATCTTGGAGTCCGGCATGTTCTCTCCAAAATTTCTCATGTCGTTTGCTACCATCATCACCCTTGAGAAATACTCGGAAATCGTATCTCCATCCTTCATCTCCAAGATCTCGAAGTCTCTCCTCAATCTCTGCAACTGGGCACTCTGCACTCTCTTGTTGCCCTGGTACTTTGTCTTCATCGACTCCCAAATGTCCTTGGCCGAGTCCTTCTTCACAATGGTTTTCAACAATCCTTTGTCGATTGATGCAAAGAGGTAATTTTTCACCTTAAGGTCCTTGAGCTTACTCTCTGCAATCTTCTCCGTTAGCTCGGTCCTCTGTGCACCTGTGAGGATCACACCTCTTTCTGGCTGAATCACACCATTCTCAATCAGCTCCCACCATTCCTTGGAGCACAAGAGATTCTCCATGAGCATAGCCCAATGCTCATAATCTCCATCGAATTTTGGAACACTCATTCCATCTTTCTCACTCATTTTTTCTGGATTTTTTTTGCTCTGATACCACTTGTAGTAAAACTAGATGGATCAGAGTACTTAAGCGTTTAACTTCTGTATTATTCTGAAGGAATACGTGATCCTTAAATAGATCAAAGTACAGAACGAGCAAAGCTCAACTTCCCGAAATAAACGCAACTACTAGCTACCGAGTCTATCTCCTAATACATTGGTGACTTATTCAAACTGAGACTAAGTCCTGAGACTTATTATTTAGACTAATTAACGGCCATGATTACTTCAGGAAGTGGGAGCAGAATCATTGTGGTAACCAAAGATACGTATTTTTTTAAGGGCACTTGGGATCGGCCACATTTACACAGTCTCTCTTCCATCTCATGAGCTTGCTCTTAAGATGTTTTGTCGATCTGCTTTCAGAAAGAATTATCCACCTGATGGTTTTACGAATTTTGCTTCTGAAGTTGTACGGTGTGCTGGTAAACTTCCGTTGG
Source organism: Sisymbrium irio (assembly GCA_000411075.1). Lineage (NCBI taxonomy): Eukaryota > Viridiplantae > Streptophyta > Magnoliopsida > Brassicales > Brassicaceae > Sisymbrium > Sisymbrium irio. The sequence continues at coordinate 8,424 of KE153893.1, forward strand.
GTCTTGATGTTTTGGGTTCTAGTTTACGGGGTAGGAACAAAGAAGACTGGTTGGATATGCTGCCTAGGCTTTAAAACAGTTTGGATGGAAAGATTGAGAGAACATTAAGAGTCAGCTACGACAGGTTAAACAACAAACAAGATAAATTAGTATTTCGTCACATTGCATGTCTGTTCAATGGTTAGGAAGTTGAGGAGATCAAGATGCTACTAGCAGATTGTGACTTGAATGTTAATATCGGGCTTAAAAACCTAGTCGATAAATCACTTATCCATGGAACATCGAAGGTGGAGATGCACCCTTTGCTTCAAGAAATGGGTAAAGAGATTGTCTGTTCACAGTCCGATGAGCCTGGAGAGCGAGAATTTCTTATGGATTGGAAGGATATATGCAATGTACTTGAAAATAATACCGTAAGCCCTTTCTGTTCCTTTCATAAATCTCACTCTTGTCGTTTTGAACTGTTAAGCTAATTGGTGTTGTCTCCGTTATACTGATCTTATAATTTCAGGGTACTAAAAGTGTTTCGGGTATAGCATTGAGTATGGACAAGGTAAATGAACTACATGTACATGAGAGTGCTTTCAAAGAGATGCGTAATCTCCGTTTCCTAGCAATTTCCGGAAAAACACAGAGATTGCAGTTACGTGAAAGCTTCGATTATTTGCCTCCAAAACTAAAATTATTGTGTTGGTATGGGTATCCAATGAGGTGTATGCCTTCTAAGTATCATCCTAGAAACATTGTCAAGCTCGAAATGCAGAATAGCAAGCTCGAAAAGCTGTGGGAAGGAGTTGTGGTAAGTTTTGTGAATGGTGGTTATCTTATTTAGTAGCCACCTGGTGTCTAATTTCTTCCTAATTATGTGTCTTTGTTGTTTGTTGTTGGGTACAGTCGCTTCCATGTATCAAGGAAATAAATTTACAGTTCTCTCTAAACCTGAAAAAACTCCCAGATCTTTCAAAAGCCACAAATCTCGAGAAACTCTATCTTATGTATTGCACGAGTTTATTGGAGTTTCCTTCCTCGATTCGAAGTCTAAAAAACTGAGGGATTTGGACATGTTTTTATGCACAAAGTTGAAGACTATTCCAACCGACATTTATCTCAAATATCTTTTTTTTTTTAATAAAAGGCTTTCATATTTAAATGCATGAGAAATGTAAAAAAGTTTCTAAGTCCTAAGACTATAGTACAAAGGCAAAGGCCCAAACATTATCATACCCAAACAGTTAATTCATAACCAAATATCAAATATGAACCCAATTTGCAACGCTACCCATCGTAATCCACAAAGTCAAGACGGTTTTTATCTCGTCGCCACCCAAGACTGAAACATCTCCGAACCAAGACCAGGATTGTCAATTCTAACAGCAGATATCTTATCTCTAATTTGACGATCAATCAGAGAAACAATTAGGTCAGCCGACTTGAAATTGTTGTTGTGTAGCCTCTGATTTCTTTCATTCCAAATCCAGTAGATTGTGCCCTGCTAGGACCATAGTGAAAGACGTTTTACCAATTTCCCCCCTTGCAGGTTTTGCATCTGCAATCGAGATCCCTCCCAATCACGTACAGCAACTAAACTCTCTCTCGTAGCTATTGCCGACCAAATCGACCAAGCATAAGGACATTCAAAGTACAAGTGGTCTCTTGTTTCATCAGCCGAGTTGCATAAGAGACAAAGAGGACTCACCCCAATACCCCACGAGATCATTCTGTGACGAGTTGGGCAACGATTCAATACTACCAGCCAAGCGTGAAACATATGCCTCGGAATTCCAGCGGTAATCCAAACCACCTTTTCCCACGGTACAAAACCTTCTTCATTACACAATTTGCGATACACCTCTCTGGTTCTAAACTTGGAGGATGTTTTACCATCCATTTCCCATTCATAATAATCCGCCTCTTCAGAAATGGTCACCATTGTTAGGAAAGCTTGGAGGCTGACATGTTGCTCCGATCTTGCCGGTGGAAGGCACCACTCACCATTTCGTATAAGCGAGGATAGTTTTGTTTTCTGAGTTATACCCATAGTGAAGTTCCTGTCATTCCACAAATAATTTCCCAAGTTACCAAACGGAGACCAATTATCGTTCCAAAAATCGCAGGTTTGACCATTGCCCACTCGAAGCTTTATCCAAGGATAAACATCATTCCTTATCTTAAGTAACTTGTTTGTCAACCAAGCGTTATCTCTATGTGGTTTTGCCGTCCAGAAATTTGAGATAACCCCTTTCAACACATGGAGCCTGTACCAAGCAACCCAAACTGATCCGGACTGAAAAAACAAAAGCCAGATCAACTTCAAACAGCAAGCACGATTCCAGATAATTAGGTTTTTTACCCCCAGCCCTCCTTCTCGCTTTGTTTTAGTAACAACATCCCAGGATACTCTTACGGAATGATGACCTTCCAAATTTCCTTTCCACAGAAAGGCACTACAGATTGAGTTTATACGCCTAATGCACGCCTTTGGTAAAATGAAAGAGGAGCACCAAAACGTAGATATGCCAGCCACCACAGTCTTTATCAGAAGTAACCTACCAGCAAAGGATAAAGACTTTGCACTCCACGAGGTGACCCGTTCCTTAACTTGCTGGATCAACACCTCGCAGTTTGCAATACTTAATTTTTTAGTACACAGAGGAACTCCACCGGAAGGGATTGATGTGGCATTCTAGTGGAGAAGGAGATGAGGTCACATTCCAAACTCGACAGACCCGAGGCAAAGAAGCTTGACTTTTGGACGCTCACCGCTAGGCCAGACCGCAACTCAAATTCCCTCAACAACTTTAACACCCCCTGCACAGACTCCACAGAACCCTCAACAAAAATTAAAAGATCATCCGCAAAGCAAAGATGGGTGAGTTTCGAGGCTTCACACTTGTGGTGATACTTAAATCGACCTTCTCTTGCAGCATCATTTAGCATTAATGACAGGCAGTTCATCGCAATAACGAAGAGATAAGGAGAAAGCGGGTCTCCTTGGCGCAGATCTCTTCTACCCTTGAAGTGCCCATGAACCATTCCGTTGTAGCCAACAGTGAAGTTTGGAGAACAAATGCAGGCTTTCAGCCAGGCGAGGAACCGAGCAGGCAAATCCAAGCTCTCGAGACAGTTGAAGAGAAAGTTCCACGACACACTGTCAAAAGCTTTAGCTATGTCCACCTTGATGGTAATCTTCTTTTGTCCATTTCCTTTATGATAGCCATTCACCAATTCTCCAGCTAAAACTGTGTTTTCCACTAGGAGTCTGTCTTTTACAAACGCAGTCTGATTCGGGCAGATAAGACTTGGCTAAGATTGGTGTTAGCCTTGACACTAGTAATCTGGAAACAACTTTATAAAGAGTGTTAAGACATGAGACCGGTCTGTAGTCAGTGATTTTGGAGGCACCTGGGCGCTTAGGAACCAGTGCTAAAATAGTCGAGTTTGTTGCCGCTGGCATGAAGCCTGATTCAAAGAAATGAGCTATTGATGTCGTAACTTCCTCGCCCACGATGGACCACGCCGCTCGATAGAACCCAGATGAAAGACCATCAGGTCCAGGAGCTTTACTCGGATTAAGCTTGAACATAACTCTAGTTATTTCTTCCGTTGTAGGCACCTCCGTCATAGACTGTTGTTGAGCCATAGAGCACCTGAAAGGGCAGAGAGCGTGGAACCATTCTACAGAAGAGGAAATTGGCAATGGAGGTAGAACATCCGGCCCCAATATCTCCTTAAAATGATTGATTGCTAACAGGCTCATGTCCGTGGGATCTGTCACCTCTACACCATTTGAAAGAAGAAATGAGCGTATAGCATTTAAGTTGGCTCGGGTCTGACAAACCCGAGAGAAGTAAGTGGTATTAAGATCGCCTTCCTTTAGCCAGTTCACTCGTGATTTTTGCCTAAAGTAGCATTCTTCAATCGTTCTTAAGAAATTCCATTTCTCCTGTAACTCCTTTTGTTGTAACAGAAGAGACGGAGTTGGCGTCTGTAAAAATTGTACCTGCACAAGTTGAAGCAAAACATTAACCTCACTCACTCTCTTTTGTATTTGTGAAAAATTCTCTCGATTGAGGTTTTTTAACTCTCTCTTTATTTTTCTTTGTTTCCAACACAGATAAGTAAGATTCAAAGCAGAGCTTCCGGCCTCAATCCAAGCCTCAAGAACCACCGAATGGAATTCCGGATGTTTGGTTAGGTAATTGGGGAATTTAAAAGGCCTAGTTCCCGCCGATGGGAGATTACAGTTCAGATCAATGATGCAAGATGCGTGGTCGGAAGAAGGATAGGGAATGAAGGAGGCTAAACTGTTTGGGCATTGGGTTATCAGCGAGCTGTTCACAAGCAATCTGTCTAGCTTTTTGGCAATAGGAGAGAGAGGCTGGTTGTTGATCCAAGTGAACGCGGGCCCTTGAAACCGTAGGTCAAATAAACCCAACTGAGAGAGACAGTCACGAAGCTCAATCATAGTTGCAGATAAGGAATCCACCTGAAGAGAGGAGTGTTTATCATGGTGGATGATCTGATTGAAATCTCCACCCACCATCCAAGGTTTATTGGTAAGAGACAATGCTTGGTGAATACTCATGAGTTCAACCCAAAGATCCGATCTTTCAGCACTCAGATTTGAAGCATACACCGCCGTGAAAGTTAAACTGACTGCCGTGGAGAGGCTTACTTGACAAGTGACAATTTGCCGCGACTGATGGAGAACTTGAACTGTTGCTGGAGCTTTCCACATTAGGATGATGCGACCATCCTCATCAGAAAAATGATTAGAGGAAAAATTCCAACCTTTACCGATTTTGGCCATTATTGGATTCAGATTTTGATATTTGATATGAGTCTCAAGAACTGCACAAAAAAGCGGGCTATGGCTACTAAGCCATTGACAAAAAGGGCCATGCTTATCCTGGTCATTTAGACCACGGATATTCCAAAAAGATAGTTTACTACTCATCAGGTATTTAAAGAGGGATCACCAATAGAGCAAGTGCCCTTTGGTGAGGGGACAAAAAGAGTTAGTGAGCTGTTTATGAAGGAGGGGTTAAATGGGGGAGTCGGACTTTGGGGAGGATTTGGACGAGGCCTTATTAAAGAGATTTTTGATCGAGGGTCAGGGGGGCTAATCTGTTTAGAAGTAAAAGAGGGGATATTGGAAGAGGGAGAGAAGGGTAGAGAGGTTGAGAATGGAGATAGAACAGCCGGGGATTTTGAGAAGCTCAAAGCTTTAGCAGCAACTTTCACCTTTCGAGTAGACAAATCAGGAGGTGTAACCGTAAACAGTTCCACCGGTGTAACAAGACTTTTATCTTGAGATGGTATATGCGCAGGAGGGGGCAAGGGGATATCCACTGTCCGAGAGGTTGAGGCAGCGAAAGTGGCACTCGTCTCCATCGCTACTTCAATCTTTTCTGACTTTTTCTTCTCCTCCGCAGGTGTTTTTCCTTCAGATTTTTCCTTCTCGACAGCAGTAGCAGGTAGAGGGCCAGTCTTAGTTTTGGCCTTTTGCTGATCCGATTTTTTCTTCTCCTCAGGACGAACTTTCCCATCTTGATTTTTCTTCGCAGAGACAGGAACTTTCACCGAAGCAGGGGTATGCAAGCAGTTTTTCACCATGTGACCAAGCTCCTTACAGTGAGAACACTTCGAAGGCAACCATGGATATTCAACTTGGATCTCCATAACTTCACCATTCTGTCGCATGAATTCCACAACCCGAGGCAGTTCCTTTGTAAGATTTACTTCAACCTTAACATGTGAAAGAGTAAGGCTTACTAGATTCTTAGTGAAATCATCTGTCTCCTTTGGTTCTCCAATCAAACCTGCTACCAAACTCAGTCCCTCTCTATGCCGAAGATCTAGGGGGACGCCTGTCAAGTGAGCCCAGACTTGGATCGACTTTAGAGATGGGGGAGAAGCCAAATGAGCAGCTGACCACTTAGCAACGTGAAACATTGAATCACCCACATACCAAATGCCTTAATTATTCACTTGGAATTCGAACCAGCAAAGAGCGGGTAAGCGGATTGTTGTGAATTTCAAGTCGCTTTCCTTTTCCCCATAGGTGATTAAGAACACTCTGAATTTGACCATAGGGAGGAGGTCTTCCATTGAAGTAACAGACCAAGAATTCTTTGTGAATTTCTGCACCTCTCTCAAATACTTCGTCTGGTATAAGAATTCTTGGCCGACCAGACTCAGCAAATGAGATTGGGGCCAATCTTGACAGAGATCAATCTACAGTTGGTCTAATTTTTTCTGCAAGGTTTGGGGCAGATTCAGTAGGTGGGGAGGGGGAAAACTTTTCAGCGGCAGCTGGTTTAGTTGAGGGCTTAGTTGAGGGTTCACTGGAAGATGCAGGAAAGGGTGGAAGTTTCTTATTCAGAGCAGGGTTTGAGTTTATTGGGGAAGAGGCTTTTGGAGGAAGAACTGTGAAAAGTTTAGGTTTTAGAGCTACTGTTGGTTGAGATTCAGAATCCAAAGATGAAACGGGTGCATCAGATGGAATAGTTGCAATGTTTAGTTTGGTACCCACAGGAGAGTGATCAGCAGAGGTTATCTGAACCTCCTTTTTTCTGTTGGTTGCAAGTTTTCTTTAGCCACCTCTTTTTTAGCAGAAGCAGTGGCTGTAGTATGAGAGGACCCCTGACGAGAAGGTTTCTCTTTCTTCGCAGAAGAGGAAGCAGTAGTTTTGGTCGATCCTACTCCCAAAACGGAAGAAGGAACAGTTTGGTTACTCAAATCCATAGGTTCCGGCACCACAGAGGGAGCAGTAAAAGAACCAGGGGAAAAAGGATTCGTAAGCTGAGGAGACAGTGGGGAAAATTGGGATATGGCTAAGGAGGCAATCAGGTCCGGAGGGTCAGGAGGGAGAGGTGGGGGAGGCGGAGAACTATCACCAGTGGTGAGAGATGGAAGATTGAGGGCGGAAGCTCGCCCATCTGAGAACCAGCGATTCTGCATCGGGGTGCGGGTCAAAGAGGATTTTGGACTTCCTGTAAGGTAAACTTTTTATGATAATAGCTACTTTATAGTTTATCTCAAATATCTTCACAGCCTCGATCTCGGTGAATGCTCAGGGTTGAGGAGTTTTCCCAAATTCTCAGAGAAACATCTAACACAAACAGCGATTGAAGAATTTCATTCTTCTCATCTCGGAGTGCAGCAGGTATGTATATCATTAGGAGCCTGACAAAGTTACACGCGGTATATATTTAGTTTGTTCCTTTTTTGTCACTAGATCTAATTTTCCTTTCGTTATTATTATTATTATTTTTTCTTTTGATTCAGCCATTTACACTTGTCATGGAGAAGTTGCAGCTCTCGTGTAATCCAAACTTGTTGGAGCTTCCTTCTTCGATTCAGAATCTCAGTAAATTGAAGCATCTAAGCATTGTAGCCTGCGAAAATCTGGAGACTCTTCCAACCGGCATAAACCTCCAATCACTCGAAACTCTAGATCTGAGTGGATGCTCACGGTTGAAGACTTTTCCTAATATCTCAAGAAACATCTCACGTCTCTATCTATGGGGAACAGAAATAGAAGAAGTTCCTTGGTCTATCGAGAACTTCTCCTGGCTCCGTAAGCTAAAAATGAATGGATGCAAAAATCTCGAGACTCTTCCAACCGGCATAAACCTCCAATCACTTGAAAAACTAGATCTCTGTGGATGCTCACGGTTGAGGACTTTTCCAGATATCTCAAGAAACATCAAAGACCTTGATCTAAGTCGGACAGCTATAGCAGAGATTCCTTGGTGGATCGAAAAATCCTCTAAGCTCAGGAGGCTAGAAATGGCTGGATGCAACCATTTACGACGTGTATCCCTAAACATTTTAAAACTGAAATATATTGAGTATGTTGGCTTTTCAAACTGTGGGGCATTACCTGAAGCTAGCTGGGATGAGAGTCCAAGTGTTGTGGCAATGACAATAGACAATATTCACTGTAGACTCCCTGACGAGGCTGCCTTTTCTCTGCCAGAGGATTCTACCTCAATAGTCCAGCTCGATTTTATCAACTGCTTTAACTTTGATCCCAAAGGTTTACTTCAACAACAAACAGTTTTCACGGGAGTGAGACTATCAGGTGAAGAAGTGCCGTCATATTTTAGTCACCGTACTAATGGAACCTCTCCCACCAATATCCCTCTACCTCACATCTCTCCCTCCCAACCATTCCTTAGATTTAAGGCTTGCTGCGCCTTGTGTGATATCAATAATTATAATTCATTTGGAATCGAGGTATGTTTTCGGTTCGTAGACATATCCATGAATCACTTTGATCATGCTGATTTGTCACGAACATTCGAAACATGGGAGGTGAGAGACCATCTACTTGTTGTATTCGACTGTTGTTTCCCACCTCTATCTGATCAACATAACTATGACCACGTGGCTATGGCTCATTTGTGAAGACTCTAAGGCTCAATTAAAAGGATGTGGCATACAAGTTCTCGATAACGGTCAATCCTTGGGTAACCGACCTACTAATCCAAATATTCTTCCATATGTTTGTGGAGGAAACACGAACAACAATGATTACATGGGAGGCCATGAGACTGAACACATTCAAGAGAATGGAGATTGCGCTATAGAGAGAAAGATCAGCATGGAGAAAATGGGGGTGGTAAGCATTTGGCAATAAACTACCAACATAATTATTTATATTTTGTAATTCTTTTCCAGGATACACCGGAAGCCAAATGTATAAGAATTGGATTGTTTCTGCAGATGGAGAAGATGGGAAGACTTCTGGAGTTGCTATGCAGCCAACCGCGAGACACGTAGGAGAATGTCTCCTGTTAGGTTCATGTTCCAGAAATGTCCATGGCGATGAATGAGGACTTTCTATAGGAATAACGAGCATGGAGTCTTCATTTTCCTGCCAGTTTATCACACGTTTTGTAGGTAACCCAAAAATTCTCATTAAATAATTCAGTCTTGTCACAGGAGGACGTATGCGTGTCTTTGATTAAGAATCTACTGAATCGATCCTTGCCATCGATTAGTCCGATTTGTAATTCTAAACATACACCTGTAAGTGTAGTCACAATTCAAGTCCAATGTATTTGGGGTATTGTTTTTTTTTATGGCAGTGAGTGAGAAATTTTGTTCATTTTAATGGAATTGGTCAGATACTCAGAGGTTTAAAGGCAACTACAAAATCTCATAAAGACATAAACCATTTTATGTTAGTTCTCTCTACAACGGTGCATAAGCATTTACTTAGGAACCTAAGAATAATTGTTTCTATGAAGGCAGATGGAGGCGAAGCATCAGGTTTACAGAGCGATTTCTGTGAGATAAGAGACGGTGAACAAACTCAAGACTGGTTTGGTGCTGAGAATTGATTTTCCATGTGGATGAGGAGGCCTTGCATAGTTTTGATGTTGGATGTCTCTGTTTCAGGCAAACAAATCGACATTTCAGATTAGAAGGGACATTGACTGAAGCTAACTCTCTTCCCATTGAGGTTTCATTCTCACCTCTTCTTCTTTGCCAAGTAATCGTGAGTTACTTCTTTAATAGAATAATCCAATATTTGAGCTTTATCTCTTCTTTCAGTCCGTTAAAGTGTTCATCGGTGGTTGATTCTTGTTTAATACTTTACAAAATTGTCTATTCTTCACAAAAGAGTTCCTTGATTCCATTTCAAGTCAGCTCAAACCAAGATAACCATGATTTACAGCCTCCAAAGTTTGTTTTTATTGCATACTTATGAGTTCTTATAGTTTGAGATTACTTCTTCATCAATCCTCTCCTGAGCACAGCAAGGACAAACATCAGTTACATACACCTTAACAAGAATTTGTTAATAAATGCAGGCAGAAAGTCTTGGGGCACCGACAGAAAAGGAGAAAAACAATTACATTGAAATTTCTAATAATTGGGGTACCGCTGTGGCCAATAAATGCTCTCCTGACTGCTTACTGAGATATTAATGTAAGGATAAGAAACACAAATGTCTGTGGCCTTTTGTGGACGTAACCAAGTCAATTAATAGGAAACTTCCGTCTAGTTGCATCAGAAAAATCTGAGAAATATTGGTAAAATTGCTACACACCAATCTGCTAAGTTATAAGGTCGAACATTCTTCAGAAGATCAAAGTCTGTTTTCTTCTTAAAATTATATAGTTTGCTCCTCTCTCTCTGTCTCACTCTATATGGCTCTCTCATCATCTTCTTCTTCCTCTTCTCACACTTGGCTGTACGATGTGTTCCCAAGCTTCAGTGGGGAAGACGTACGTGTAACTTTCCTCAGCCACTTTCTAAAGGAGCTTGATGAAAAGTTGATCATTGCTTTCAAAGACAACAAGATCGAGAGAAGTCGATCACTGGATCCCGAGCTTAAACAGGCCATTAAAGATTCGAGGATCGCCGTGGTCATATTCTCCAAAAACTACAGCTCTTCAAGCTGGTGCCTTAATGAGTTGCTAGAGATCGTGAAGTGCAAGGAAGAGTGTGGTCAAATGGTGATACCTGTTTTCTATGGTTTGGATCCTTCCCACGTCAGGAAACAGACTGGAGATTTTGGAAAGAGACTTGAAGAGACATGCCGCAACAAAACAGAGGAACTGAAAATTAGATGGAGGGAAGCTTTGACCGATGTAGCTAATATCATCGGATATCATTCTACGACGTGGTATGATTTTCGAAGACATTATATATTTTTCTATTTATATATAAAATTTTGTTTAAGAAACATGTTTTGTGCATTTTATTTTTATTAGGGGTAATGAAGCCAAAATGATTGAAGCAATTTCCAATGATGTTTTGGGCAAACTGCTTTTAACTCCATCAAAGGATTTTGAGAACTATGTTGGCATTGAAGAGCACATCGCTCAAATGAGTGTATTGTTGCATTTGGAGTCTGAGGAAGTGAGGATGGTTGGTATATGGGGTTCCACGGGTACTGGGAAGACTACTATCGCAAGAGTTCTGTTTTGCCGACTTTCTCGACATTTCCAAGGTAGCATTTTTATAGACAGGGCTTTCATATCTAAGAGTATGGAGATTTTTAGTGGAGCCAACCCAGATGATTACAACATGAAATTACACTTGCAAGGAAATTTTCTATCTGAAATTTTAGGTAAAAAGCATATAAAGATCAACCATTTAGGTGCAGTCAGAGAGAGACTAAAGCACCAGAAAGTTCTTATCATTATTGATGATTTGGTTGATCAAGTAGTGTTAGATGCCTTGGTGGGTCAAATTCATTGGTTCGGATGTGGGAGTAGAATAATTGTGATTACAAAAGATAAGCACTTTTTAAGGGCTCATGGGGTCAATCATATTTACAAGGTCAATCTCCCATCTAAAGCGCTTGCTTTTGAAATGTTCTGTCGATCTGCTTTCAAGCAAAATAACCCACCTGATGGTTTTCTGAAGCTTGCTTTTGAAGTTGCATCGTGTGCCGGTAATCTTCCTTTAGGTCTCAATGTTTTGGGTTCGTATTTACGGGGTAGGGACAAAGAGGACTGGATAGATATGCTGTCAAGGCTTCAAAATAGTTTGGATGGAAAAATTGAGAAAACACTAAGAGTCTGCTACAATGGATTAGATAACGAAAAAGATAAAGCGATATTTCGTCACATTGCATGTCTTTTCAGTAATGAAAATGTCAATGATATCAAGCTGCTACTAGCAGACAGTGACTTGGATATTAATTGTGGGCTTAAAAACCTTGTTGATAAGTCCCTCGTACATGTAAGATGTGGTACTGTAGAGATGCACCATTGGCTACAAGAAATGGGTAAGGCAATTGTTTATGCACAGTCCAATGAGCCTGGAGAAAGAGAATTCCTTGTGGAATCTAAAGATATATGCGATGTACTTGAAGATAATACTGTAAGCTTTTTCATGTTCTTTTCAATTTACATAAGCTGTGAACTGAAGGCATTTATTAAGCTAATAGTTTCTGTTTCGTCTTTTTGTTTATGTATTAATCGCAGGGCAGTAGAAAGGTTTTGGGTATATCATTGGATACAGAAGAGATTGATGAATTGCATATACATGAGAATGCATTCAAAGGGATGCGTAATCTCCTTTTTCTAAATATTCACACAAGGAAATGGGGCCAAAAGAAACAAGTAAGATGGCATTTACCAGAGGGCTTCGACTATTTACCCCATAAACTTAGATTGTTAAGACTTGATGGATACCCAATGAGATGTATGCCTTCTAACTTTCGACCTGAAAACCTCGTTAAGCTGGAAATGCCACAAAGCAAACTAGAAAGACTATGGGAAGGAACTCATGTAAGTTTTAATCAAAGATATAATATTATGATAATTTTTTCCAACTGCTGTGTAACTTACTTCAACTTCAGTCACTTTCAGGGCTCAAGTACATGGATATGTGGGGATCAGGAAACCTGAAAGAAATCCCAGATCTTTCAACGGCTACTAATCTTGAGACCCTTAATTTTAGACTTTGTTCAAGTTTAGTGGAGCTTCCTTCCACTATTCAGCATCTAAAAAAACTGAATATGTTAAACATATCATCCTGTGAAAACCTAGAGACTCTTCCTAGTGGAATCAACCTCCAATCTCTTGAGTTCCTCGATCTTAGTGGATGTTCACGATTGAAGAGTTTTCCTAATATCTCTGGCAACATCTCAATACTCAATCTAAGACAAACATCAGTTGAAGAAATCCCCTCCAACTTGCATCTAGAAAATCTCAGTATTCTTACCATGTGTGAAATGAAGAGTGAGAAATTGTGGGAAAGAATGAAGGTATGTACTTCAACAGAAGCTTGATTTTTCTTTTTCTGATAGTCATAGGCTGAACTTTGGGAAAATAGATACAAAAATCCTCACTTTTACCAAGATCATTTAAAATGACTTAATCTATTTGTATGGGTAGTATAATCCTGGACTTTTAAATGAAAGGTAAAATAATTGGTATTAGATTTTAATCCAGGATTAAGAAAGGCAGAATTATTATTTTGACAAACTTTTAATTTAATAGATAGAAGATTTTTAATTTGTATTGTGTACTATCCTTTTAAGATTTTTATACTTATAACATCATTTATTATAAATGATGCTAAATCGTTAATATTTATCTCATTTGTAATTAAATGATTTAAAATAGTAACATTACATTTTGTGCATGTAATATAACTGTTGTAATTCACTCTTTTTGTAGTGTAAAATCAATAAATAAATGTGTTTCTATTTTAAAAGTATAGATATAAACAAAACTTAAAATCAGAATATTTCTTATTAAGCAAAAAACAGAAAATTAATAAGATAATACTAGGTTAAAACTATCTCCAATGATTTACTTCAAAAGTAAAGAGGAGATTTATCACAATAGTCACTTCTAATTCTTATTTTAGTTATAATTTTATACAATCATCAAGCTGGATCTATAAAAGTCAGACAGAAAATAATAATTAGTTAATATATATGATATTGCATCCTTGTTTTTTTTTACGGCATATCAACAAAAAATGAGATGAAAATTGATCAAATATTTTATGCTATTTTTGTTCGATTGCTATATTTGAAAATGAGTGCCAATGTTTTTCTATAGAAGTATTTATTGGTTTTTTGGTTAGCTTAGATGCATACATATGATATCATTTGTTATCTATAAAATTGATATGTTCATATTAAATATTGTTAATGATTTAGTCCTTTGACAGATCTCGTTTATTTATTTCAAAATCTAAGATATTATAAGAGAAAGTAACGTCATTTGAATTCATGACATCTTGTTTATTTTGTACAGCCGCTTGCGCCTGTCATGTCCATGTTGCCTCACTCTTTGACGAGATTATTGCTCTCGCATATCCCAACTTTGGTGGAGCTTCCGTCCTCTATCCAAAATTTGCACAAACTTAATCATTTGAGAATTACATATTGCATAAATCTGGAGACTCTTCCCACTGGCATCAACTTTCAATATCTCTATGACCTTAATTTCACGGGATGCTCACGGTTGAGAACTTTTCCTGATATCTCAACAAACATCTCATGGCTCCATCTAGACAAAACAGGAATAGAAGAGGTTCCTTGGTGGATCGAAAACTTCTCTAAGCTTAGATACATATATATGGAGCATTGCGACAAGTTACAACGTGTATCCTTAAACATTTTTAAATTGAAACATCTTGATACGGTTAACTTTTCAAACTGCGGGGCATTGGTTGGAGCTAGCTGGAATGATACGGTGGCAATGGCAACAGACAATAACCATTCTAAGTTACAATTCCCTGTCGAGGCTTCCTCTCCTCTTCCATGTGATTATGTACCTGATGTTAAGCTCAATTTCATCAACTGCTTCAGCTTGGATATAGATGCCCTCCTTCAACAACTACCTGAGTTCAACCAACTGAGATTTTTAGGTGAAGAAGTGCCTCTGTATTTCACTCACCGTACTACTGGAATCTCCTCTCTTACCAATATCTCTCTGCTTCAAAACCCTCTATCTCAACCATTCTTCAGGCTTAGGGCTTGTGCGGTGGTTGTTTTCGAATCTGGACCCAGACTCCGCGATATAGTCTATATCAAGGTAAATTTTCGGTTCAAAGGAAGATGTGGAGAAAGTTTTGATTGCGTTTGCCGGCAACAGATCTTTGGGGCAGATAAAAAGGATAGTCATCTATTTATATTTGACTGTCATATCCCTCTAAACAGGGATAATTCTGCTCTAGCTCAACTCAACTACGATCATGTGGATATACAGCTTCATATAAGTGATAGAATGGACTCTACGTTCAGGTTTAAGACATATGATGTACAGATTCGACGTCATTTGAGTAATTTTGGTGGGTCTAAGTTCAAACTAAAAGGATGGGGTATACGACTCTCTGAATACTGTTCATTACCTGAGAACGGACTTGGTAATGCAAGCACTCTTTCACATGTTTGTGAAGTCGATGAAGACAATATGGTTACTGAAACTGAACACGGTGAAGAGCGTGGAGACAGTTTTGCAGAGACAGATAGAGGTGGGAAGCGTATACGGGTAAGCATTAAGCATGATCTGAAACATGATACGATATATCTCGAAATTCCTTTTCATGATCAGTCGAAAACCGTTTTGCATAATAGATCACTGGATTTATTTCTCCTTTTTTGTTAAATCCAGATTACGTGAAGGAACACTCAAGAAACCTCTGCTTACAACTTAGAACCGGTGAGGAAGACAAGATGTCACTTCAAACCTTTGATTGTGATACTCCGACAAACTTTCATGGTGACGAAATGAGTTGTTCTGCATGTTCTAACGTAACAAAAAGAAACAAGAAAAAACAAGCAGAGATTCTTCATTGTGTCCCCAGCTGGAGAGACATTTCTAGGTAATCCAAAACTGATACACCAAAGCCTTATTTTAGCTCTGTATTAGTTACGAAACAGAGCATAAAATTTTGTTAATGATGGATGATGTTGAACCGAAACCTCACAGAAATTATTTATGAGATTATGATTTGTTAGGGTAAGAGATCAAGAAGAAGAGTTTATTGATTGATCGATGGAAAACAAGTACAAAGCAATTTAGGTCGGCTCGTTTATTGAACGAT